>JAQFZN010000079.1:0-59804 GCA_034687075.1 Geophilus carpophagus | reverse complement strand
TTCAGAATTTTACTTATAATAAAATGATTACAATTTTCGTTTCTAATAATGTTTCTAACCTTTTTATAATAAGACTGGTTTTCTTTAAACAAAAAAAATATGAAAAAGTAAATAAAAACTGGTTATGGTTACACCATCTTCAATCGCCTTTTCTCTTTTCAGCCTGCTCCCACATCTACAAATAGTTTCCCATCTTTAAAGGGTTAGGAAACATTGCCTTCATTGTATCACAAACCAAATAGGGGCGTTGTCCCAAAGAAAGTATTCAACGCAAATAAAAAAAAAAGATGAATTTGTTTTTTACAAAAACTTTTTTCTCTCCTAAATAGAAGCTTATACTGGTTCTGACTATACCCCTTTACTCTCAGTATAGTTCAACCCCTTCATTCCTCGCCCCTTTCTCGCGGGAACCGGGCGTTGGTTCATTCCCTTCTCTTTACCCCTATTTTTTTGTCCTAAATTAATATTTGGTTCTCTTATCAATCAAAATGCAGCCAGTCTTCGTCTGAATCAAAGGGTTAACAAGGCCAAGATTAATGACCCAACAAACCGCTTCGCGACCACGTTCTTCATATATTTCTTACTACACAGCACGAACACCCTCTCTTTCAATATAATATTTTAAAACTTAAAAATATTGACACAAACGAGTTTATCATCCTCCCAACATTCACGAGATCGTTCATCATCTAGTCTTTAAAAACAACCACTTTGCGGACGCAGCTGTTTGTAATTTTTGAAGCGAAACTTTCATCACAAAATGATTCTTATAATTGTCTTCAGCTGCAAGTTTACAATTGCACCCAACGCATATCATGCAGGGTATAAAAATGAGAAGAGGGAAGAGAATATAAAAGAAATATGTCCTCAAGTTGAAGTTGTGACATCATCACCTGTCCTCGCTTAAGGCATACAAAAAAATAAAAAAAACAAACAAAAAGGAAAGAGAATTGCACAGTTTGAGGCTACAAGAAAAAGAGTGGGTAGAAGGAGGAGCAGCATTTCATTACAGACAAGTGTAATAGGCACCTAGCTGTCTTGAGGTTTTAGGGGATGTCATTCTGTCAATTTCACTGTCACTCCGATGAAGAGAAATTAAGCAACAATCTTCCTTGTTACTGTATAATTTTGTCATTTTCTAACTGATGCAAGTTAATATAAATACACCAGTATAATTTATCAGTAAATTATATTAAAGAAAAAGAATCTTTTTATAAGCTAAAGCATATATAAAGCTCTTCTATGTGATTTTATCTTTTTTTAGAAGAAAACATGTAGAAATCAACATTATTCTGTATTCAGTAAACGCTCCATGAGTTAGCAGAAGCACTTTTTACAACATTTCCTTGATGAGTTGGTGCTGTAGATTTGCATGCAGCCTTTTCTGCCCAATCCTCATGCGCCATGGTGGCTGCCTCTGGGTTCCAATTTGTTATTCCTATTGTGATTGACAGCTGGGCTTCTTCAATATTGATCCGGGAGGGGCTCGACCAAAACTCCCCCACGCCATCAGATAAAAGCTTGATAAGATTGGTGCTTTCTTGTTAGCCAAGTCAGCATCTTCCATCACAACTTGAGGGGCTTCTTCGTCTTAGAAGAAATTCGCCCCCTCAAACCTCTCAAATTGTCTCATTGCTCGCAATAACGTAATAAACTATCAAACCCCACAAGACTTGTCCAAATATTTGGATTCCTTTTTAAGCTGACTCACAAGAAAAACTGCCGTGTGAACTGCCAGCAAGGCATGGCTTGTTCGATTGCCTTTCTATTGGCTTCAAAGCGCCGTTTGTGGTCACGGGGAGATGCTGACGTCGCCGTCTCAAAGAGGTTGAGGGGAAAAGAAAAAGGGTCGCATTGAGGGGAGGGTGCAAGTAATCGAGGGAGCAATGCAAAAGTGAGAGAGGGAAAGAGAAGGCAAGGGGGGTCAGACTGGCTTTTTGAGTAAGGGTGGTGTATGGGTTCTACAAATCTTTTCCTAAATAGTGGAAGGGAAGTAGCTAGCAGGTCATCCCTTTTCAATTCTCCTCTTTTTAAGCTCAGAATGGGCTCCTAACAGTGTCATTCTGATGCCTCGTGCAGTGGGGCCAACCGCCACCCTGTTCATAAAGCGAGAGGGCAGGCCAGTTGGACCCCCTCCAATTGACCCCCTCCTTAAACACCCCCACCCTCCTCATGCCTACTATCCTACCCTACTCGAAAAGACACCTCACATCACTTTTCAAAGCTTATGGGGTGATTGAGAAAGTGGTCAGTAAAGCTAAGGCGCGTGGCGCTAAGACCTGTGGTCAGCTTCTTTGTGTGCACACTAACAAGCGTGGACATTCAAGCCACAATTGACTCAATTGACAAGAAACTAACACAAGGCAAGCATCTTTCAAAGTCTCAAATTAAAATATATCATTAGAAATGTAATGTATCGTTTTATGCTTCCAACCCACCGTATATGTTCTAAGCGCATTCCAGCCTTAAGAATTTTCACACTTTTCTTACTATCCAATAAATCTTTCAACTTTTCCCCCTTTGATACAACACACAACTTCATACAAGTGAAAATTTTCCCTCCTAGTGATAAGTTGAGCAAGAGAACTATGCTTTTCTCCCAATCCTTCTTCCCCTCCCTACCACCCTTTTAGATTTTTTTTCCTTTTTCTTTTTACTTTAAAGTTATTGGCCTTTTCCAACATACAGAGGCGATCGCAAGAAGTTCATTCCATTTCAACAGATTTCGCCTACAGTGCAAGTAAAATTTAATCAGCGAACGAACGCCCAGCATTCCTCGACAAGACGACATTGCGTGGAAACAGAAAGAGAAGAGGAGGGATGGAAAAGTTGAATAAAGAGGTGGGTGGATGGGGAAGAAGATGCGCTTCTCTCTCTCTCACGTGGACCCCACTCCCATACCCTGTATGCCAAACAAGAACGGAAGTGGCGACGTCTGACGGATCGCAGCCAAAGCTAATTTCCCTTACTGAAGGCCTTCTCGAGATGTATAACGAGAAACCATTGACGCGCACGTTCCTTCCCCTGCTATACTTTTCTTCGAGCAATCTTATATCAAAATTGTAAATGTGACAATAACAGAAAAACATATTAAACGACCATTTCACATCAACTTCGTTACTTAAATATTCATTTTCATTTAATATACTTTAAAAGACTAAAATTGCAATAATTTATTGCGTTAATACATTTTATTTCCATAGTAATTTCAAATATCATTTTGTAAAAAAAAAAAATTTAAAATATGAAACTGCAAATGCCTGCCCCTTTTTCTTTTCTTTTTTTCTCATTTTTTCCCCTCATCTTCTCTTCCATTCAATAATCCATACCCTGGCAGACATGTTAGCAATGGGTTTCTTAATCATTCGTCTGTGCATTGCTACTATTGATTTTAGATCAAGAGACCTAGGGGCTGGTTGGTTGGCTGAGTGTAAAAGATGTTGCTATATACGCTGCTGCACCAGTCTGCAGCCCATGCCAGTTGAGTGCCATTTTTCTCAAAAGCCACTGATATGCCATGCCATCTAAGGAACTACGGGGTCCTCAGGACATCTCTCGGTCCCTGGGCTTGACATTTGAAAATCAAATTAATATTGATTATTTTTCTTCTTTTTTTGCCTTTGCATTTTTTCGAGATGCTAAACAACAAAAAAATTTAAGTAAAAAAATAATATAGAACATCAACTGCTTCTGTTGGATTTGAAATAAAAATAAATTTTGCAAAAAGAAATGTTTTCTTCAGGTTTTAGAAGAAAACGATTTAATACGGTGGAAATTGAAGTGTGGCAGGTTTCCAACTTGATTTTTCCTATTAAACAAATTTGATAATGCCGCCTTAAAATAAGATGATGTGCAAATAGGTTAGCACAGCCAATCAGTGCGGCGCAGTTCCACCTTTTCCGAAAGCACGCGACCAATTAGCAACCAGACTTCCTAACCACCCTACTCTATTTTCAAATTGCTGAAACCTCTTCACATTGAATGAATGAAGATTTCCACCATTAAACTATAAAAAATTCTAACGGCACTTCTTCAACATTTAAAAAACGAAAAAATATTATACAAAAATTTAAAATTCACTCCAATCCCCATCTTCTCTATTTTTTACCCAAATCTTATCACTAGAAATAGCAATTTCTACAGTCAGAGAAAACCATCTAATAAATTTATTGAATAGAAATTTAAATATGTCTGCATTTCATTTCCATAGATTGGCATCGATGAATTTTAACGGCCATCAATTCGAAGAACGACACTCATCAACCGCAATTTTATCAGAAAACAAAAAGAGTGAGCCAAATGCAAAGTTAACGCATCAAGCTCTAACTCCCTTTCACAATTTAATGTTGTAAATCTTTTACTACATTCTAGTTTTCCCTGCACGCTTCAAATCCCTAACATAAACCCTTTTCAACATATCCTAATCCTGATGGCCCGCCTTATTGAACTTAACGTCTTGTGTTCAAACCAATATTACGAGCATCATTTTACAGTTCATGCCAACGACACGCCTCATGCTCTATTAATAAATGGAGATGAATATTTCTACATTAACCGAACACAGTGGCAATATTCATGCACTTGTTTACATTAGACTCATATGTTTTCTCAATATTACACCTTTGCTCATGCAGCTATAAAACGAATTTCTCATGTTAAGGCTTAAGCATTATTGTTTTAGTTGGCGATTTTTTAAAAAAATCACCAAGTTATTCTAATTTTCTAAAAGGAGAACCTTAGCTTTTATTTTATCAAAATCCCACTCACCTCTCTCTCTCTCTTTCTACAGCGCTCTCGTCGAATTTTTCCTCAACCACCACCATCAGCATCGACGATGCACCACTTTCCCATTGGTTTGTCAAAAGCAAACTGCTGACTGGCCAAGATAAGAACTTGGGTGTTTGATGACAATTCTTCAGACACCTAATCTCATTGAAAACAATAAGAAAAGGGCTTTTTAAAACGTATCGGTTCGAGTTAGCAAAGAGACATTTACAGACAAATTGAGCTAATGTTGACAAACCTTTATATCTTGTACATCAGCACGCTTCATATTTATTTCATTTTTGAATAATCTTTTTAACAATTGCTCAAATTCCCATTTGAAATAAATTTGTTTTTCCAATCAACTGCAAAATCATTTTCGCTCTCAGCATGGAGTTTAGGTCTGTGCATGAAAAACTCTAGTATGCCTTACATTTTCTCCCCATTAAATCCATCATAGGCTTTTTTTCCATTAACTTTCACTTGCAGCAGGCGAAGAGAGAAACGGATTTTTAATTGGATGATGAAACCTGTGGCTCTCAACTATTATTTTTTCACTTTTTTTCTTCTTTTAAAAACAAATTTAAAAGATTGAGTCTCTTTCCTTTCTCATCTAAGCATAAACGAGAACATGCTGAGAGAAATGAAAATAAAACTACAAGTGTGAAAAATAAACAAAACATTTTCCTCTTCTCCAATTTTACATTTTTTTCAACTTTCAAGTGCAATTAAGTAAAAAAAAATTCCCACTATACCTAGAGGCAGTTAAGGAGTGGTATAGCAATATAAAAACACAAAAATGTCTCCCTTTTCAAGGCCCTTAGAACGACATGCGATCTGCTCAAAATTCCGTACGCGTTTGACTACCAAGGGGTCGACAGTCCGTCTCTTTTCCGGCCAACTTGAGTATTTACTCAACAAAATTCATTGCGTCTTTACCAATATCTCAGCGAGACACCTGTACATATTAGAAGTTCCTGGCGCCCAAGAGCAACAGGTGGTCCTCCTTTTACCACCCACACACTAAACTTGCTTCATCTTAACAGTCAAGTCACAATGTAACCTTAGCCGAACCTAGCATCAACTGCAAATTGGATAAGTATAGGTGAAGACACATAGATGCAGTTGCCGTATTCATTTTCTCTCTGCACATAACTAACCCTTGATATTTATGGTTGCAATTATCTTTTTCTCTAATGATTTACGAAACTCCTATGACAATTTCTAAAAATAAATTACATATCTTGTTTACTCTAAACCACGGGAACTAAATATTAAATAAACATCCGTTTCAATTTAATTATAAATTGCATTTGAATTATTTTTATAGTGGCAAAACTACATGAGAAATTTGCTTTAACTCTTCGGTTCCCATGGATTATATAAAGAAGGGGTAAGGATAGTATTGCAAGGGGTTGCATTCTATTTTCTACCTAAGATGGCGTTGAATACGGCGTGTTGAGTAAGCACCGTCGTCTCCTTTTCTATCTTATTCGGTTCCTGTATACATAAGGTGTACAGGACTATCTTGTGTAGCCGACGCAAGTCAACCTGAAGCCAAGCCTGTTTTCAACCCTTCCTTTCCTATTGTGAAGTTAGGGTCTTTGTGATTTACGGGGGAACTCCGGACCGACGTGCTTTATGCTTTGGGAGCGTGCATTTTTTTTCTCTTACTTCGGTAGCAGCAACGCAGACAACATGTCTGACTGGCTGTGCCGCATTGACGAGAGAGAAAGGGTTGAAGAGAGGGGAACGAAGGGGTAGAGCTGAGAGAGAGAGAGAGAAGTGGGATGGGAGATCCAGTTGGAAGAAGAGGGATAGGGTTGGGTCAAGACGCCATCAAATACCAATTCATGCGAAAAAAATTTAAGAAATATAAAAGGTAAAAAATAATTGCAATACTTTTAGATATTTTGAATTTAGTGACGTATTTTTAAAGCCGTACAGAAAGTGCCGTTCTTTTCGATTCGGTACTTCGGATAAGTGAAAATGGAGTTGCGTTTTGCAATAATTTAGCAGCGAATATTTTTTTTTCGTTTTCTTTTGCACGAAATGCACTGAGAAACTGGAGAAAAAAATCGACGTTATCGGTTGCAACTGCCGTCAACGGATCAACCACTTAAACACCTGTCTACGTCATAGCTTCTTATGTAATTAACGATTTTGATGATGCTAAGCAGATAAGCCAAACACGCGGCCCTTCAACACTTCACCAATCTACACCACTTTTATTTCAAAATTAAATTAGCATCTGCCAACATTTTTTCCTAGCTACGAAATCTTAATTTCCATTCAGCTCTTAAAATATTACTAAATAAAACACCTATTAATTATATTTTCTGTTTTTAAATACCCACTTACTTTGCTTTCTGCATATTTTGACTCTCGTCTTATTTATCACTTGTAATTTTTCCTCGTTTCAATTATAATTTCAAATAAGAAGAAACAATTTTTTATGCGAAATTTAAAAAAAATGCAAAGTAAACAGCTTGCATTTCGAGAAATATCTAAAATCTTAATTTTTTTTCATGTACGTAAGTTAGAATACAGAGAAAAGTGTATGAATAAATGAGAAGCAACGCCAGACAACTCGCAGTTTAAAAAAGCAGAAAATGCGATTTTTTTTAGAGAAGGTAAAACAAAAAAATAATAAAATATAAATATGGGAAATCTTTACAATCATGTTTCTTCCTGGTTGCAAAAAAGGAAGAAAAAAATAAAAAAACTGCGAGGTTTGATTGGTGTAGAGGTCACTTGACATATTCTGGGGCTTCACCTCAAACTCTTCCCCAATCTGGATTCTTTAGTGATTCTCAAGTTAAGCGTGTCAACTTGTTTAAACCAGTGTATAATCCGAGTCATTTAAAACCGGAATAGTAAAATGATTACTCATTCCAAGATATTACTCATATCTATTTTTTCCTTAACATTAAATAGGAAGAAACAAAAAAAAGAAAAAAGAGGAAAAATAATTAAAGTTTTAAAGTGAAAAGTGAATGAATGAATAAATGAAGTAAAAGATAATTAGGTAGTTAATTTATAGAATGGAATAAATAATTTTTACTTACTGGTTTCAGCCTCGAGGCATTCTTATGGATTGCAAATTAATGGTCACTGGATGCTCATTTTTTGTCCGTTTTGCATTAAAAAATTATGTTCTCCAAACAGTCATCTTGAGTGAACTGCAAAAAATTAACCACTGGTCACACACAAAACACTACGAAGAAACATCAACATCACATGCGACATATACAGCAGCACTAGTTCGACTGCACTTGGCACCACCGCAAATGATTTCACAGCCAGCTATGATTCCCATCTCTGCAACCCGCTCTCCCATTGGTCGTTGCTTAATATAATGTATTGTCATGGAACCCAAGCGCAGCCAATCAGGGTATACGTTACAACCCTCGTAGGGTAGTGAAAAGATGTTTCCATTTTTCCAAATGCTTTATTATTTTTATTTTATTTTATTTTTTATTTGGTGGTGTTTATAAAAGGTAATTTAGTAATAATAAAAATTAATGTTACTTAAAAAAAATTGATAAATTAATTAAAAGGGTTATTATCGATCCATTGGGTTAAACGGGGTTTCCAGTATGTGCAGCATTTAATGTTATGTGTGGAGGCTGGATTGAGGGTAGGAAGAGAGTAATTAAAAAACTGTGAATGAAAAGAGCAACTAGTGAATGGATAGAAGATTGTGGGGATGGATGAAAATGAATCATTGATACTTTTAAAGATTTTAATTATTGTCGTTTTATGATTTTAATTACGCAAATTAGGCGATTAAGTAAACAAAAAGCAGAAAAAAAATCGTTTTAAGAAAATAAACTTTATTTATTTTTCTGTTGGTTCAATTAATTGATTTATTAAGCACAAAAATAAAATAATAAAAGTAATAATAATAGTAATAATAAAAAGAAAATAAAAATTCAATTTATTTTATCTCACTTTTCGTGTTATAAACATATAATGTGGTTCTCAATTCTCAACTTTTTTATATGTTTATAAAACTATTCAAAACTCTTTGCAGAAACTCATTAGAATAAATTTTTAAAAAAATTCTAAAACGGTAGAAAAAATGCTTATACTTTTAAATTATATACTCAGTGATAAATACATACTTATATTTATATACTTTAAGCTTAGTACACCAGATGCAAACATACAAAAAAAAATTAAAAATTCAATATAATAAAAATATCGATACATTCTAAAATTTAATCTCTATATTCAAACAAAATATAAATAAATAATAAATAAATAGTGAATAAATTATATTCCAACAAATACATACAAAACCAAAAATAATAAAATAAAACTATTTAAAATAATAACAATAATAATAAATATTCAAGATGTCATCAAATTCCTAAAGGCATGTCTATTCTTCATTAGTTGATAATGAAAATTAAAGGACAACCATCATAAACTATAAAGCCGTACTCCAACACTAGCATTTTAATTAAATAAATGATTTCAATTAGCAGACATAACAGCATCTCGCATCATTAAATTTTAATGAGTAGACACAAACTTGAGCAACAAGATAAACATTCATTTATAAACCTACGACTAGCCTCGTCAGTCACCCCTTTTCCCCCTTTACTGTCTGGGCTTAGACTCCTACCATTCAAACTCTTTAATGGGGAGAAGAACGAGGTAGAGAGTGGAAGGGGGAAGTTTCACAGGCACCCTGTATACTCAACTCTTTGATGCCAACGCATATATAGAGCAGACATCTATTCTTCCATCGTAATAGGAGGGAGGATACGTGTGCATCCTCTCTCTCCTTCTCTCTCATACACATGTGTACGTATACTCGCGCACACGCACACACCGGTTAATCCAGTTTCTTATACTATTTCACTCACCATATAGGTCCCTGCCCTCATCAAATAACTCAAACTACGTTTCATAACAAAATTGGAAAATATAAAAAATTCCTAAGTAAACAGATAAGTAATTATTTTATTTAATAATACCTAGGTTACTATTTTAGAAACCTTTTTGCTCTATTCCCAATGCAATTTCCATTTTGAATTTTTTTCCTCTCTTTTCTATCTCATTTTAAGTTTCACAAACTTTCACAGTTACAATCTTTTTTCCTTTCAATAATTCATCCATTTAAAGAGCAGACAAAGAAATAAAAGAAAAAAGTTACATCTTTTCCAATAGCATTTTATAATTGAATAAAGCATAACATTTTTTACCAAACAATGTTGTGTGTAACTTGGGATTTCCTAGTGCCAACACCCTAAGATTTTTTCGTAATAAGCCCGTCATCACAAGAGAAAATCAGATTTACTTTTCTTTTTCTTGTCTTTCTATATTATTTCACAGCAGTCTGTTGATCTGGCAACTGAAACTCAACAGGGATTCTATTTCCTCTCTTAGTCATTTCTCTTGCTCAAAATAAAAAAATATCAAAAAAATATCATTCTTAAATGATCAACATTTCTGTATCATATTTCAAAAAAATCTATTTGTAAAATATTTCAAAATAAAAACACATCTTCAAAAAGAAAATTACTTAAAAACCTTTTAAGGTTTGCAATTTAATTCTTTCCATATGTAAAAATATCTCATGAAAGCAAAAAAAAGCTACACTAGAACCTAACCTGATTCTATATGCATATGGGCCCTACGTGGTCAGAATGAAAGGCTTATTACATTCACTCATCCCTTTGCTGCTGTTGCACACCTGAGTGGGATAGGGGTGAGTGGGTGGGTTGAGGGGTGCTGTCCACATTTCCTGTGTGTACCCGCACCCATTGCTTAAGTTCTGCATACTAAACAGGTCGTAAGGGGAGAAATGCGTCTTTGTCTTGGCTCAGCACATTTTTCACAAGCCAAATCATGCACGTACAAATGTCTCCATCTTGATTCTTTCAACCATCTGTACACCTACTACCCTCTATATCTAGCATTCAAACACAAGCCATGGTGAAAAAAACACAATTCATACACATACAATTCCATCTTTAAACAACACTCCATGCAATTAAAATATCTTACCTTCTATTAATTTATCCTAAACATAAATCTAGATAACAAAAAATCGAAATAAAAAACAACAGGGACGAAATAAGCATTCAATAGAAACACATCGCACATACAATACAACAAGCATTTTTTCCCTCTCGGATCATTATTACCGAGCATTTATCACGGTGAGAGTGAAAAAAAAATTAAAAACCACACCCATATTAGTCTGCAGGCTAGATTTTTTTAGACTGAAAGAACAAGAGGCAAAAATGTCTGGCATCTGTAGTACACTGAGCCATGGGCATGCAAACTAGGGCAGCAAACGTAGTGAGGTGAACACACCTTGGGAGGGCGCTGAACAAATTAATACTGATTACGATCATGAAATGTTCCATCTTAAGTCCAGGCACAGACGCTCGGCAAAATAGTAAGGAAGAACGCAAACGAGAAATATGGCACACCAACTGGAAGATTAGTCACGTCAGGCAGAAAGCTCGGAGTAAGGTGGTGGTGATGGGTGTTGGGGGGGGGGCTTCTGTCTCTCCTCATTTCTCTTTTTCTCCCTTTCTTTCTCTCGGAAGATGCTTCGCATTCAACACTCACCGCACTTCACTTGTACGTTTCCCTTCTTTGCTTCACACTTGCCCGCCAGCGATGCATTTTCTCGCTCACTATAGTACGAGCAAAGGGAAACCAGTCGTTCAAAGATGCGCTGCTCACCTTCATTTCTTACCGACTCGAAATAAGGTGGTTCTCACGCCGCTCGGTACAATTTCCCCCTTCTTAATCACACCGAAAAACGTACACATACTACTCACGAAACATTTGATGTGGTTAACGGGGACTCGAAAGAGCCGCGCACAGCCGAACGGAGAGAAGCGCTGCCGGGCGACTGAACGAACGGAAGGCGAACTCGGCTGTGTAGGGGTTGGTGCGCTCAGCCCTTTGTCGCCAGCCGATGCCTTTAACCCTAACCCTCTCTCTCCCCATACAGAACAAATGCATGCACAGACACACACACCCGGCGCCTAGCACTATGAAAAGGAGACACACGTACTACTCACCGTTCCATGCTCATCTATCGTCTGCACACTCACTCGATGCGGAATCTTAACTGCCAGCAAAAGAAATACGCAACGCGCGCAAATGCGTGGGTGGGAGCGTCATGGCAGATCCATGCGGCCGGAAGAAAATTTTATTCTGGCAGATCATCACTGCACATACATGTACGCGCACATGACATAACCTAATCAAACCAATAAAGCAACATCTATCAACATATACAGCGGAGAGCAAGTAAATAACCAACTATGCTTCTTTCGGTTGTCTTGACAAAAATATTCGCAACGTTCGCGTCTCAAGGTAGGGGTAGGGGGTGTTCTCTCCCCGCGCCCGGTTGTGCAAGGGTTGTCCCGCCAGCCAACCCTTTCTTTTCAGGGACGAGCGGGGTGGGTGTCTGCCTGTAGCACCGCTCTCATACAAAGCAGTTTTTTTTTCTTTTCTGGGTGCTTGTATGCAACGGCGTCTAGTCATGTGATCGTACAAGGGACGCTCCGTGGTTGCGAGCACCAAACCTGGCCGAACACCTTTCAGGGTTTTCCCCCCCGTCAGTCGGGCTCAATTTATCAAGCATCTAGGCATGACCACGATCTAAAGATGGAGCCGGTAAGAGCAAAAGAGAGGAAAAAAAGTCGCTCTACAACGCTTCGATATCACTTTATCCTTAAACATAGACATCAGTAAATGCGAGTTCGTTGCTTTGTCAAATCTCTAGTCGCTCATGTGCGCACGCTCGATATCTCTCATTTATTTTTTTTTCCTGTGCACGTTTTGCCGCCATCTTGTTGAAGGGTATGGGGAGAATGATGAGAGGATAGGGTTGAAACGATTCGATTTTTTTTCTTCCTTTAATCTAATTATAAAAATTTTTTTTTTAATATTTTAAAATTAAAATTTCATTTTTAAGAAAAATATCGTTATCATTTTTATTTACTTTTTTTAATCTCGACATCTTTATCCTTTGTAATATCTATACGACTTGCGCCTACTGGTGGCAGAATAGCCATAAATCAATAAAGCAGGAATAAAAAAAAAATTCAAAACAAGTTTTTTGTTTATTTCTTTCGCTCTTTTTTTTTCTTCAGACATTGTGTATTTTTTTAATCTTATTTCTTGCTCCATTTACGATTAGATTTACCCCCTCCAAATAAAACCAGAGGGTGGTAGTGGTTAGTAGGGGGACTGTCAAAACTCCTCCCCATACTTCACACTGTCTCTACATAACCCCATGTCTCAACTAGTAGTTAACCAAATGAACAACAAAGTAAGGAGTAGTTGATAATATTAGAAAAACAACTCCAATTCAACCCAGCACTGGTATTGTATGAAAAGTCGTAAACTACACAAATATTTTACCTCCTATGAAGACTGACCTCTGACTTTTTTTTTTTAACCACGTTCCCCTAACCCACCTCAAACTCCCACCCCTGTATTGAGGAATGCTCCCCCTATTACGCCATGTATAGGGTGTAGAATAACAGAAAGTGCTGTTCATCTATAGATTTGAATAAAGACATAGATATGGGGGCAGGTAATAAAATCATTCAAATTATTGCCAACTAATCCCACACCCCACTTTTCTTTCTTAATAGTGTTATAAGTATTTTAATAGTTACATCATAAGTCATTGTAATGGCGGTCGTGTTTTATTGAATAAGACTTTACGCAGGATTGTGGAGTAGTTAAGTTAATTATAATTTACCGTAGTTTTAATTGTTTGTTTCTGAATTTTTTAAATGATTAAAATGTACCGTTATTTGTAGTAATGTAACTCTAGGTTACAGTATGAATTAATAAAAACTTTTGAATTTTTTTTTATGTGGATAAAGAAAATCGATTAAAAAATCCTGCATTTCTTATCAAGTTAAAAGCAGCCTTTCCTACATAATATATGTTTTTATTTTTTAGTAGTTAGAATAGTAATTAAAATTTGACAAAAAACATGTGTTTATATATAATATGTAAATTAAGTTAAATGGTAATTGAAAATATTATTGATTAAGATTTTTTTTCTTATTAAATTAAGGCACTATAAATTAAATTAAAATTAATTTTTTTTTGCATATTTGTTTCGCTTTCCTAATTTTAATGGGTATGATAATTTTTAAAGATAAAAATAAAAAATATTTTTCAATTCCGATAAAAGTTACACAATGCCGCATTTTA
Organism: Geophilus carpophagus; assembly: GCA_034687075.1. Classification (NCBI taxonomy): domain Eukaryota; kingdom Metazoa; phylum Arthropoda; class Chilopoda; order Geophilomorpha; family Geophilidae; genus Geophilus; species Geophilus carpophagus. The sequence continues at coordinate 45,824 of JAQFZN010000079.1, read as the reverse complement.
GACTGTATTTATGATAGTTACAATAAAATAAAATAAAATTGACAGACTTACAAGCTTAGAAATGATGAAATTAATCCATCTTTATAAATATTAATTTTTTATTCCAAGTTTTTTGTTGCTTGCTTCAAAATATTTTGAAGAAAAAATGCAGTCTTAATTTGTTGATTGCTCTACGTATTAATCTGAATAGGTAAGCTGACAGTTGCACTAACAACTTCATTGTTTAGATTGCAAACTGTGTAAATTTATAAATAATTTTTTAATCACTCTAAGTAATTTCTATGCTAAAAACACATTAAAATTTATGAATAGTTAATGGTTGCAATTAAGATTATTGTCATTTTGTTTGCATATTCTGGCACACGCAGTGCACTTTCGCTAAAAAAACGCTAAAATTTTGTAAATGTGATCTGCTAAGTAAATTTTAGAAAATTTATTAAATAAAATTTGAACAAATTTTTCTCAAATTTCTCCAAATTTAATTAATAATAAAATTTTTAATCTTTTCTTTAAATTATCAATTTTTAATTATCGTACAGTACACTTCTGTTTACACAGCTTGTAATCTATTAATTTCATTTGGCCAGAAATGAACAAAGCCACCTGCTCAACCCAAAATTTGTAGTAAACTATAATTTCATATTAAATGTTTTCAAAGATTATTATTGCATTTAATCTTTATTTTTACATAGTTAGGGTTTATATATCGGCTTATTTCATTATACGTAGTTATAAAAATAAAATTAAAGCATCTTTTAATATTTTATTAATTTTTGTGTTTAAAACATTTAATTAATAATTTAATGTACAAACATAAAATGCTTTCTCCAGAAATTTGTATGCTTTAATTTTTTTTGCATACAGTAAACATTAAAGATTTTAAATATAGTGTCGCATTAAGTGCCTTTGATCAAATTAGCTTAATGAAATAAGAAAATTTAATTTCCAAATTTGTAAAGATAAAGTTAATCTATGGATTTTAAAGATTTAATTGCTAAAACTGTTTTAGCTGTTATTAACAATTAAATCTGCCGATGAATGTTTAGAACCGCAAGACGCCTACAAACTAATCAAAATAACAAAAATTAGAAAAGATGTATGCTTCAGTTATTCTTAAAACAAATTTATTACAACATTGTATGAATCCGTATCTGCATCTAGGATGCCATTTTACACATTTAACTCAAACCATTTACTCAACTAATTTTTCAAAACTGTAGAAGACAAGTAAAAGAGCAAAAAGAATTTTCATTGCTAAATTGCACACTCATTTCTATGCATTACTCAAAAATTTCTTTCACATTTTCGACAAATTATACGATTAAAAACATGTAAAGTTTTTATATTATTAATCATGTTTTTATTGCACTAAAAAATTTTAAAAATATCATTCTTTGTCGATTTTTTTAATTTTTCTCCTGTAATTATTTACTTTAAAAATTAAATAAAACAATATTTTGATTTCCTTCTTTCTAATTTTTAGAAATGTATTTCATAGTTGAAACAATAATGCTAATTCTCTAAATTTACCTAAGGGGTTAAAAGAAAAAAAATCAAGAAAATCAAGTGACTTTTCTTAATTAAAACAAATATTACCTTTCCTTTACTCGAATTGATTAGAATTCTTCGATAAATTATAAATTTGAAATTCAAATAACTTAAGTAAATATTTTTCAAATTAATATTTTATTTGCTTAGTATAATTTATAGCAATCAAACCTTGTTGTCTTGACAGTGCACTTGGCTTTTTCAACGTTACAAACGACTTTGCATCGTTAATGAATGTTATTATGCACCGCTCTCTCGCTCCTTTTGTTTATAGCACACACAACATTGGGTGAAAATTCTTCTCTTTACTCCACACATTTCCACCTCTCAACTTCAGGAGATTGTTGTGTGACTGCAACGAGCCTACATCAAGTATTTACGTATAGGAAACCTTACAAAAAACATCTACAATTTATTCCTACTTGGTAAAAAAAAAGGTTATTTATACTCTTTTCCAAAGCTTATGTGAAATGCATACAAAGCATGCTTTATCTAAATGCACGGTATTTCATTTTTATTTAGTGTGAGTAAGTATTTCTTCTCGTAATTTAGAGTTTAAACACATAGTAGCGTATTGCTTCTCTAACTAACTTAAATTTAGCAATCTAATTTCGAATTAATCAATTAAATTAGAGATTCTATATTTCTTTTCACGTATAATTAATTCGAGATTTTGTTTTATGTGTACTAAACCTCACGCTTATATTTTTCAAACCTTTATTTCATCATTTTTCTCTTACTTGAATATAGTTTTATTACACTATTTTTTTCTCTCCTTCACGACTGTTTACATTTACTTTAATCAAGTTGTGCTGTAAAACAGTTGTGAGCATCGTTTTAAAAGCTCTTCTAAAAATATTTCTCATTTTCTCTTATTCGCACGTGCCGTTGGCCGTTATTGTTTATCAATTAAGGGCGTCAGCAGGAGAAGAGGAGGGGACGAGCAAGGGTAAAGATGGCTTCCCATCCACTCACCATCCACATTACAGCATCCCGCTTATGGGATGCTGCGATGGGGATGCTGCGCGGACAGCTTCTGCCCAATCAGAGCCATAGGAGGAGGAGCCCTCAACTGCAGATATGCTGGCGACTCGTTCGCCGAATTTCCTGAAATGATACCCATTAAAAATAGGACATCGTATACCCCCTTTTATATTTTTTCCTTTGTCTCTTCCCGTATCATCTTTTGAAAATTTTTTTCAATCTTTTATAATTAAAAAAAATTCCAAAATGAGATATAAGAAAAGTTTCATGCGAAACTATGAGCATATCCTATTGTGTTGATTGAAAAAAGTTGTAATAATAAAACCCAATTAAAAGATGATTGTAGAAATTGTATCAATCATGTTATTAGTGAATGCAATTAAGATGTATGACCTCTTTCTCAAGAGCTTTAATAACACGCTAAGTCAATTTTTTCCTCGTTTGCAAAAAATACATTTAAAATATCAACAAAGAAATAAATCAGTCAAAGCTATTTGTGCATTTCTGAACTATACAATACAAAATTCACCATAACAGATGGTTCGACCTCTACTTCCTTATTATACGCATTTCATTAAAAATTTTGATCTACACTATCATTTCCACATAATGGAGAGATTTCATCATCTAAACAACACCTAAATTACCTTAAGCTAATTTTATTCTCAATACACTGCAACAACAACCAATTTAAAGTTTTTTGTTTTATATTAAGTACTTTTTCCTCTCTTCAAATCAAAACAAAAACAACAAGTGAGCGTGTCGAATTTCAGCTCATGTCAACAACAACGTAGCTCAGGTTGAGAATTAAATTACTTACAGCTATAACATTTATTTTTCTTAATGTTATAATTTGTAAAAAAAAGTGATTGTAGCAAAGCAACTTAAATCCTATTTTACACGCACTAAATTGGCATTGCTTTGCACACTACCTTTAATAATAATCAAATGCAATGACTTTTTCCGTCACACAACTTGCAATTTTCAGACCCGCAAACAATAATAACACCTACTTTCAACTCATAAATCTCAGCTTCGTTCAAGATGTGTTACATGTCTCCTCGCTCGAGTGAAACCACACGTATATTCTGTGTGATAACATCGTTTCTCGAGATGCATGATGCACTAATAACCGTACTTGGTCATCCTGTGATAACATTTTATAATCTTTAAATGCTGGCCTTTCGTGCCTTTCTTTTTTTAGCTTAGGATTATTTTTCAATTTACATCTTTACGAGTTATATATATTCAAAATCATTCCATCTTAATACCAAAACCTTCTCATCCTTTACTTACATTATTTCTTGATTCCAAACACCGTTCATCACACCACGTCTGCGTCCACTCGTTCGCCATTCGCGGTCACTTGTGCGCGGACCCGCCTTTCAATGGCGTCTTCCTCTATTGCAAATTCAGTTCAATTTTTTTCTTGCTCAATACTGACCTGGCCTTTTGCGTATAAATGGGCCTGTTCCATTTTCATTTATTTAGTGCCCTTTGAATAGGTGACTTTTTGCTTATAATAAAGGTAAAGTGTCGCAGTGCTTTTATGATTAAAAGAAACCGAAATATGTGTCGATAGATGAAACTGTACAGCTTAGCTTGGAGATTTAAGTCGTTAAAAAGCAAATAATTTTGAAAAATTTATAACTTTACTCCAATTATCATAATTTCGCATCTCTATCTCATTAAATTCAAAGACGAAAAAGAATAAACAGTTGCCCCAAGTGGAATTATTTCATTTTTTGATGCTCGCAGATGTTGACTTTTCTGCAGTGCCTACACAGATGGGTTCGATGATAATTTGCTGCACCGTTGTCGTATTCTAACGTATCTGCTCTTCATTTTTTAAAATGTCAAAAAAAATTAATAAAGACCCAAAGTCAGTATGTCCACAGAGAGTATAATTCTGCAAATAATAAATGTATATTCACGAAATGCCTGTGCGTGATAATCGTGTATCATTTCCACTTTTTGCATTTCGTGATGTGTGGCGATAAAGCATCGCAATTCTATTCTTCAATTCGTCTTTGCCCTTGTTACAAACGTATATCAATCTTTGCATCTCATATATTCACAACTTTTTTTTTAATTTCCACAAACACATTGAAGAGCATCCCATTTTAATATTAAAAAGGAGGGAAAAAAGTAAGAGTGACTACTTTTATTAGAAATAATTTTTTTAAAAAAAAATAAATAACGCAATGTCCGTGCGCAAGTTAAGTTATGTGCCACGATACGCACAGCAGGACATAGAATTAAGCCTTTAACCCCATAATTTAAATTTTCTTACCAAACTAATTTGATTATAAACGAGATTAAAAAGCATGTTGCAGTAATTTTTTTTCTCTCTCTCTAAAATTTTCACAGGTTTAAATCTAACTTTATACTCGCACTCTCAAAGGAATTTGGCAGTTTCAGACTTCAGAACAGAAAAAGAAAAAGTTAATTTGTATCTTACCCGATTTTTTTTTAAAAACTTCTTTCTCCATTAAGTCTCGAGAGACTTGAAGATAAATAGCTTTAGCCAAAAATGCTGTTTAGAGATGAGTCTCTAAAGGGCAGCAAGGTTTCGTCCAAAGACGACGCCTTCTTAAGATACCCGAGTGGACACGAGCCAAAACTGTACCTTAGAATGCTTCTCTAAACCCCATAGAGAAAATTAATGCTGCCGACCACTCAACTACTGCCATCAACATAAATCATTGCATGGTAACCATGACACCGCTGCGTTTAATTTCCTGCTGATTTATTTTGGCATCCTTCGCAAAGCTGGAGATGTAAAAGAGCCGTTTTATGATTCAAAACCAAACAGTTTGAAAAAGAAAACCTACAAAATAAAACCATTTCTTCAGGGCAAAATCATACCCTTAAAATTTTATATCTTACACAACCCTGATGTAAATAACAAATTTCTAATTAGCTAATTTGTATACTTTTCCTGTCCCCTGATCTAATTTTTTCTTAAAAATATTAATATTAAAAAAATTTATCAAACTAGATAACTTTTTTAAAAATCTACTTAGTCTTTATCTCTTTAAATTTTTAATTTTTTCCTAGAAAGCTGCGAATAATTTTTGGCAAGTACATCAAAGTAGAGAATAAAAAAAAATTGTGAAATGACAAAAAAAAATTGTCATCACTTAAAACCAATAAAAGAGACGCTCTAAGTATTTTCACCTTTAATTAGGAGACTGTGTTTATGTAATTAGTGAAAAAGCCTCTTCTGTATGCTGATTGCGTCCAACCCTTTTACAAAAACCATTTGCAACTTTAGGTTTCGCATCCATAAAACGAGGCATGCAATTTGAGAAAATATAAATTCGGCAGCCCACCACCCTTATACTAGTATAATGTACACTGCACGAATATCCAACAACGCAATAACTTTACCTTTCCTGCTCAGCTGCTCGCAATTTATGTAGAAGAATTCACATAGGGAGAAGGAAAAAGAAATACGCAAAAGTAAAATAAAAAAAGAGGGGGGAGATTCTTCAGCAACGTCTCAGTGGGATGCTGCATATAGGTGGTGGGATATGCAAAAATATAAATTGTTCCAGTCACTTTTCTCCAGCATTTTAGGATATGAGATGTAGCATAGTCTTACACTCTTGTGGATTTTTGACTCATGCTACTTGTCTTTTCTTAATGACATTGCTCGTAATTCTTGGCCCCATGAGTGTCAGCAGGAGGAAAGCAGTTTTGTGAATTAAGCTTTTGCAGAAAGGGACATGAGACAACGACATGGACTGACCACACCCTTTTCTCCTCCTGACATTTCCAAAGATTTATGTTCAAAGTTGTAGGCTGAAGGACTTTTAACTCTATTTAAACATATATAATAATGTGGTAAAAATCGGTAAAAGCTGGTTATTGACATCAAATGACATCTGCTTAATTTAAATGTACGGAATTTTTTTTCATTAGTTAATAAACAAAATTTTATGCTATTTATAAAATCTATGAATTGTCAAACTCAAATTTTAAAATTCTTTTTAAAATTGAAAGTTTTACACACAGCTGAAAAAGTGGATAATTTCCTAAGTTATTTGTTATCTTTTCCATAAAATTGGTTGTAAAAAGTAAGATTTTCAAAAGCAAACTGAAAGTGATCGTTAATGGAACTATAGTATGCACTAAACTCACACAATAAAAAAAATATTGCTTATACAAATAATTTCTAAGAAATTTTTGTTGTTCGTTTGTTAAGTTTAATTGTAGACTAAATTACATTCATTTACGATCAAAGCATAGTGATTTACTATGTATTTATATTTGAGTAACCTATTTTTATATAGTTTTTATAGCTATCTATTTAACACGCATCTAATGCTGGAATCATCGATGTTTTTTAGGCTCAAAAAATACTACCTTGTTATTTACTGTAAATAAAAAAATTATGTGCGTGTTTCTAACCGGTTTTGAATACATAATTACAACTCACTTGAAAAGTTTAATTAATGAAAAAATTTTAATCGTTACAAAATTATTTTCTTAGTAATAAATTTTCAGATTCAAACCGTCAAACATAAACTATCAAGTATTCTATTACTGTAAAATCTTTACTCAAATCTAAATTGCACAGGAAAAAAAGTGTAAAAACGTGTGTATGTCTTGAAAAAATAAATATAAATTAGAAACTGTAAAAGCTGAGAAAGAAGATAGAGGGATCGCCATTTGAGAAAACTCTTATCTGATCGTACATGCACAGGAAGTCGAAATGAAGGGAGGGGGAGAGAAATACTACTATCCACTGGCTATTTCCTCGAATGTCCACACCAAAGGAAGTAGACGTCACATTTGGTCGTATATATACATCAACCTTGATCCTGCCTCTTTTGTTCTGTCGCTAGAATGATGGAAATCGCTCGAGAAATAACCACTCAGCCGGACGACTAACCGCTTCACTGCCCACCTGTGCTTATCCATTATATATTTTTTTGCACAAAATTTCTCTAAATTTGATCCGAGCAGTAAAAAAAAATATTCCCGCATCTTTCATTATAATAATTGATGATAGAATACAAATCCGGTAATTTCTTTTTCTAAACCTCTTCTAATTTTCGGCAATTAAATTCTTGTTGGTTTTATAAAGTCCCTGATGTTTACTTTTCAGTTTTTGCTCTTAATTTTTTTACCAACTTTATAATTGCACACTTTCAACACTTGATAAGCAATATCAAACAGTTAATTACATGTCAACTATTAACCGTAATTTTTTTAAAAAATATAATCTATTTAGTTTTATTAGAATTACCAAATTGGTAACCTCCGAATACCAAAATATACCTCAAATTCATTTCACATATGATATCTCTATACAATACATTTGCAACATTCCAACGTGACTTTTACATTCACATAACTTTTTTGTTTCTTAGACACATGATGCATAGGCGTTTCAAATACCAGATCGTAAATCAAGTCTGCTTTCTTTTCAAGTCTTAAACAAGATCTCTCAATTTTTATAACACATTCCGACATATATATTTAAAAAAAACTTGAAAGTTTTACGTATTCGACTTTAATTTTTGACTGATTTATTCAAAATTTGCCTCTCAACATCTCTCTTAATATTTTCTTTGCACTCAATGCCCTTTATTTGACATATAACGATGCAAATCAATGGTAAATACATACACGGGAATGAATCGTCGCTTGACTAATGAATTACTAGATATCCGTCAAGACTGATGCTGATCATCTATAAGTGGCATTTCCTTGGCAAATGGACCCTCCCCCCATCAAGCGATAGTTTGTCAGATAAATCAAATGCCATCGAGGCAATCATCAGAAGACTGTGTGCGTGTGGCAGGTGGGCTGATCAGCCAGATGGCCTCACCTGTGCATACTCCTCTCCTACACCCCTCATTTTGGTTCTACCAAAGTCGACATTATGTTTGTTCAAGATAATGTGTCTCTTTTTGCTAAATTACGCCTTCTAAATTGAGGCTTTGACTATACGAAAAAAATAAAATAACAACACTCTTTTAGATTAAGGCGTGTGTAATGTTTAGTGATTAAGTCATTTAACGTTGGGGAGAAAATAGATTCAAATCGTTGCATATAATCACTATTTGTCAACAAGTTTGTTTAGAAACTGCTAAAAAAAATATATATGTAAAATAATTATACAATTTTACTACTTTTCCTACTTTAATGTGAAAAATAGAACAGACCAAAATCTGCTGTCTACTTAAAACAAATGAATTTTTAAGTCTTAAAGATAATTTATTTGTTCAAGAATATAATTATGAGTTGCTTAATAAGTTTTAAGCTCTAAGTTGTTAAAGTATAAGAAGTTTAAAGCTTCTATTGAAATTTAACTGATTTAAAAAATATTAATGCGATATTCAGAGAAAACAGACTGCTTAGTTTCTATACCAAAAATACACTTAAGACGAAATAAAAAAAAAAAGCAAAAAAGAAAAATTTAAATTAAGACTATGTTTTGTATGCAAATATTCAAGTCATCTTATCTATTAAAGATATTCAGCAACAGTACTTGTCATTTTTTTATGCTATAATCTGCCGTGTTAGTTAAAATTAATGCTCTTCATTTGCATAGGCACCATATAAGAAACGAATCGGCAATGACATAAAATTGCAAATTTTCAACTCGGGCTCACTTTTCTATATAAACAGATTGTTTTTAATCCGTTATCATTCGTCCTGCTTTAAATTTAAATTTTAAATTCCAATTAATGTGAAATTACGTATGCATTTACACATTACATATATTACTATTATACAAAGTTATATCAAAATATTTAAAAACTAAAACTTTTCTTTTTATTTCTTAATTAAAATTAATTGCATAGTCAACAGCTCGTATTTTATTAATCAAAAGTCTTAATTTTGCAACTGCACACTCCAGCTCACCTCATGCCCTCAAAATAACTAATTTTTACATTTGTACCACTTATTCGAATTTTCTCCCTAAATCAAATATATTAAATCAAATGTAAACTTGGCGGGTGGCCTGCGGTTATAACTGACAAGAAAACCAACCGTACCCGGTCCCTCTCCTCCTCCTCATGACCCCTCCTCGCTTTTCGGGGGCGGCTCGTGAAGACGGAGGGGGGAAATAAAGCTCGCCCTTCCCCCAATCACTCATACAATAGCCCCAACTCGATGCTCTTACCTTTGGATGACACCTGACTTTGATGTAAAGGATTATCTGGCTTTGCAGTAGTACTATGGATGAAAAAGCGGGTTTACATAATGTCATGATTCAGGTGTCAAAATTTGAAAAAAAAAATTGTGCAAAAGAATAGCATTACGGGAACTACAAACATTGATTTAGAAAGAAAGTTCAACTTTTAACAAAAGACTATTTAAACACGTTAAAGCTTACGATGTTTTTCTTATCTTTTATTTGATTAATTTCTTTTGTGTATTACAATTTTTAAGTGTTAAAAAACTATAATTATATTATTAAGTTACATTATTTTATGTTATTTTATCCTAAATCCTAATTGTAAATATTGATATTACGTTTAATAAATATTTCTTTTTAATTTTTATGCTACAAAAAAAATATTTAAAAATATTTATGCATATGTGAAATCATTCAAAAAATTTCAATGTCTTTTTATGCTGAAAATTTGTAAAGATTTTTTTAAAAATAAATTTCAAATTTAACTGATAAATTTAATTTTGTACAATTTTTAAAAATGTATGATTGTCAAGTTTTAAAATGTTTTAATACATAAACATTCCTTAAAAAATATTTATTAGCTTATTAATAATAATTAAACATTTTCCTCATTTTCTTTAAAATATAAAAAAAATTTCATCTCAAACACAAAACAAAACTTTGCAATCTCATTATGAAAATTATTGCTTAATACATGTGCCCCTCATTATGATGAATTTGCCATAATGCGGTACGAGCAGCCATAGTTTTTGACATAAACTATAAGAGGAGCCCCAAAAAGAAATGACCTCAAATCGTTAAACCAACTGATATACAGGTAAACATTGACAAAAATATTTTTATTGCTTGCCAATTTATATATAGTCTAGATTTCTAAATATATTTAAAAACAAGCCAATCTCTAGCTCAAATACTCAAGCATGCATCTGCATAATGTCGCCTCCCCTTTTTCATTGATCATCCGAGTTTCTCCTCTCGCAGGCAGCTCAATGAAAACCTAAATTTCTTCCCTTTGTTCCACTTTTCTGTTTGAATAATCAACGAATTTAAAAATAATGAAGATAACTATTCAAATTGTTTAATTCTTTGATTACAATTCAACATTTTCATTTAAAACGAGGTCACGCCAATAGTCAGCGCGCGTTAATTGTGTGCAGCCGCCATTTTTGTTTCAAAATGGCTCCAATGCAAGCGATGTTGATGTTTTTTAAATTGCATTAACCAATTTTATTAACATAACCTTGATTAAAACTAATTTCTTTGTAATAATTATCATTTATCTTCTCTTATTTAGTTCAATTGAAAATATTAAAGCAAAAAAAAATAAAAACTCGTATGAGTTTTCAGTTAATTTCAGTCATTCCGACCTTACGCAATCAATGTACGCTACACACAGAAGGATGGTGAAATATAGAGTGGAATTTGCATTGCAAAATGAATGAGCTGCACTTATCTGTTGCTGTCGGTTAGGCTTAAAGTGTAATTAGGCATAGAAATGCTCGCAAATTCTTTCCTACGGATCAAGGACTAATATATCTGCAATTATAAAGCCCATGCCCATAAACACAATACGACATTCTTGTGTATATATTTAATATCAAACTCCATTAGGTCTAATGGCTTTGCACATTATTTATATAAGAGGATTCCTTTAATTCTTTGCCACCTTTCAAGAATACAATCCAATATAATACATTTAAAAGGTGAGAAAAAGAGAGAACGAGAGAAAGAGAGAGAGGAAAAAAATCCACTTTTCAATAGCTCAAGCTCTCATTTACTTATTCAATTAAAGATGGAGTCAATTGAAAAAGGAGACAGCCCAAGCTTGGGAGGATAATTTTTCTAAAATATACCTCAATAAAATTATAATCTTACATTTACTCCACCTTTTCCTTCACCCCTCCCATGCTCCTTGTGGTAATTTGTGGGAGAAAATGCCTCCTCCCTATGCTAATGAAATGAAAATTGTTCTCCCTCTCCTCCGTCCCTTTCTCTCATTGAAGTCAGGGCCACTTGTCAACAACCTTTTTTTCCTCTTCTTCGCTTTCTTTACCCGTCTCTAAAGGGTTCGGAGCTTCTTAGATCCCGTTAGCATCCATCCTCCAGGCGACGGGCGGGGAAAATCTGCATCAACCCCTTGTCGCAGGGCGCGTCTTTCTCTCCCCTTTAGGTCCCTTTCTCCCAGATCATATGTTTGTTGTGTTGGGCCCAATTGCATCCTGGAACATGTATGTATATAGGTAACCTGGTTTATTATTATTTTAAGACTTTCTCTCTCTCCCTTCTTCACCCTTCTGTCTACAGCAGCAAACAACACACCAAAAAACGAGTAACACCTCTACTGCCACCTGTCCTCTTTCATCAACACCCCCTTTTGCTAACCCATCAACGCCAGCTTTTAACACCTACATCCCCATCATTTCCCCACATTCTAAGTTACCTGGTATTAAAGAGTTCGAGCTGTATCACTTTCCCAACACACCCAAAAAATAATATTCAAAAAATAATTCAACCATTTGTGCGCGGGCATGTGCAAATGCATTCTCCTCCACCCAATTTGGCCAGCAGGAAAATGGCGATGGCAGCAAAATCGTTTAGCCTGAGGAACGTTCGTTTATTAATTAGGTCTCCTTCGTCGGGAAACGTAAATCAGTCACTCGCTTCTCTTTCTCTCTCCCTTCGAAATTTCATTCACAATCAACCGTGGAACCCGATTTAGATAGAAAAGCGTTGCAAATGTTTTTTTCTTTCATTTTCTAGTCGCTACTCATTAGATAATCCTCTCACCTGTCGCTTTGACCAACCGTAAATCCACGCAGTCACCATCAGATAACAAGCTGACAGCACAGCTGAGGAAAAGATTCACTTTTTCTTCCTCCCACACAACACTGTTTACTTTCTAACACTCATCAAGTCTATTGGTTTCTTGAAAAAAGTTGAACCTATGTTTGCCCTTGTTGGGTACTCGGTTATTGCTATTTGTCCCGATGGTTAGATCAACATGCAAAAGGTCACTAATCCCACGCCACTCCCTTGTTGTGTCCTCAACTGCAATCAAATTCCTCGCACGTGTGTTGCCATCTGCATAAGGCCTCAAGGGTTGCTAACCTCTAAACTGAAGAATTGACTTTCTTCTCTTAGTTACTATGTATAAGATGATGCTGTTTGAAATGCTAAAATCACTCAATAGAGAGAGAGAGAATTCTTTCTTTTTCCTTTCTTTTTTTTCTTTCTTACATTTTCATAGGTAAGTACAGTATTTGTGAACTGAGTGGAAATGGAGTCGTTTCCATGCTGAGGTGAACAAACATTTTAACTTTCTCTGTCTGTTCGCTTTTGGCTTCTTTTTACATAAATTATAGGGGCAAGAAAAAGGGTGCCGTGTGCACACGGGCGAAAATCATCGAATTATTCAAATTTCAATGACCCTTTTTTCAAATAACAGCTTTCCAAAAAATCCATATCCAAATAAAAAAAATACAGTGCTAACTAAAATGCCATTGGCTTAAATTTTAAATTAATTCTGTTGGCAATGAGAAGAGCGCATATTTTTAAAAGCACCCCAATGTCATTTTACAATTCTTTTGCATTTTAGAAAATTATCAGGTTATTGTAAAATTAAAGATGTATCATTCTAGAAAGAATAATGTATTAACATTCAAATTAATAGTAGAACGCATTGCTTTTAGTATTACTCCATGGTAAAGAACTGAGTGTCATTCTTTTAATATACGGCTTCGAATAAATTACTACAACTTTGTCACTTTAACTTTATAAATTAAATAACAAATTTACAGGTACATTATCTTAGCTTATAATAAATTAGATGCTACAATATATTCTTTAATTTAATAAAACAGTACCCAACTTAATTATTCATTATCAATAAATCAAAAATATTTATTACACAATATCTGAGTGTTATTATTCTCGTATTGAAAATGTTTTAATTTTTCAAATTTTATTTATGTGTTGGGTTACAAACAACTGTTATTTTGTTAAATTACTATCACTAATAATTTTAATCAATACTTAAAAACTAAAAAACATTGCAGTTAGATTACACACAAATTAAAAACGAATCATCATTATTTAACTCAACAAAAAAGCTTTTAAAAAAAAAAGAAAAAACCATTTCTAATGCATAAAAGCAATCTTTCTAACCTAATCCTCAAAAACTAGACTTTCCAGAGTGAATTTAGTTGTAAATTAGGCCTGAAGCATCTACTTTCTAGATGAAACTAATTTAAACTTAAAATTCTAAACGCAGCCTGCACATTTCCATCAATTCACCATGTTTTTTCCTTTCTGTCACGTTTACCAATTCCACCAAAGGTTGATGGTGTTTTCTCTCTTGATGCACCACTCCAATTGATTTGTCTGTTTGAGCTTAACCCTGAGCGTACGCACGCGCAAACCGCTTCCACTTTCTCTTTCTCCATCTCTTTCCATTCTCTTCCGTCTCTCGCAAACCTATCAGAACGAGGAGACGAGAACTCATTCTGCAAGCCAACGACCAAGATAACGTGATCACTTTGGACTCGGGTGTCTGAAGGGTGATGCGTATAAGCAATTCAAGACGCTATCTATTTGAGAAAGCATTTTCACGGTGACTTATCAAACGCCAAGCCTTTTTCTTTAACACACTCAACTCCGAATGATTTTCATAAAAACCTTCGTTTTTATTACCACACTTTTACCAATCACTTTTTTTACATGTCGGAAATATTTTCAACCCGAGTTTAATTTCAAATAGCTTTAGTTTAATACCTTTTTTCCAATTGAATGGAAAAAAGAAATTTTAATGCGAGCAAATATAAAATAAAAATTGTTCTCTTAGTTTTTAATATTTAACTCGTGCAATGTTATATTTTTTTCTTATATATTAATCATTGATTGTAGAAAATGGGTTTGTAAGTTGCTTTAAAATAAATAAAATTTCAGACAATGTTAATGAATAAATCAAAAAATTAAATAAATTACTAGAATGCAAATCTCAATTTGAGAACGGTCAAAAATAAAGTCAATATTTATTAAAGCCCACTTCATTAAAACACAAATTTGAATTAGAGCGTAATTATTTGTCTGGTTTGCAGTAAATTGTTTTAAATTGAGTACTCTCTAATCCAGCAAATGAGCTGCACTGCAAATCGAAAAATCTTAACGGACGCCATTTTAAGTACGGTAAAGGCGTATAAATGCACAGTTAAAACAAAACTAGAATTTTTTTCTATTTCTCATTAATTTTTTTCTACATGATATAAACCTAAAACATGGTTATTTGATAAATTTCAACAAAATTAATAACAATTTATTACTAAATTCCCAGAAAAAAAAATAACCATCGTCGGGTTGCAACTAAATGTCAGTTGTTCTAATATTTACCAATTTACAATGACTATAAAAGTTAACAACAAAATGTTAAATTCGATTTACAGCAAATATATTAGTGCCTACAATTTAGATTTTAACAGAAGATATAAAATGAATGTTACATAAATTTCAAGCTTGTCATCAAATAAGTCTGCACTTTATATTATGACTGATGGATATATCATGCAAACATGATTCTTAATAATAAGCCTCTAGGCACTGTTTGACTATAAATTTTTAGAGTCTAATGACTCTTTTAGTCACATTGCGTATTATGTGACTAGAATTTCTTATTTTTCCCAATCTGATTCATTAAAAATTGATTGTTTTTTTAATATTCGAATTTTATTTCACTTTTAAGTACACAATTAATGTGAATTTCTCTATGTTTGTTTATGTTTCTTAATATCACCTTTATCGTCGTATAAAACTGAACTGATAACCTCATTGCTAAGCAAAATCCAAATGCCTATTTTATATCACAATTAAATTGTAAACACAGCAAATGATGGCTGCCAACGAGAATTTCATAGACGGAAACGTTTTAAATTGAATCACACTTCAAGTTTCCACTCGTCCTCATTATTTGTGGCATGTGTTGTGTACTCATCTTTAGGTTTTTAAGTCAAGAGAAAAGTGCAGAGAAAGGAAAAGTATCTTCACTATTCATTAGCTTGTCTCATTATCCAGTTGTTTATGCATCGTCAGTTTAATAGCTTTCTTCTTGGCTTGCTTCCTTTTCTCTTTCACAAAGCCATTTTCTTAGCTTTTTATGTTTCTGTCTCATGTCCATTTTGAATAGAGAAAAGAATAGAGCAGGGGGGAGGATTTCGTTTTGCTTTGCATCATGCGAGTAAGTTCTGCTTCATATTGTCTCGTGCACACTCGCCTAAGCAATTCACAGTCGAAATAAAAATTCGACTGCTGATTGCAATCTGTCGTTAGCTGAGTGAAATTGGGCATTTTGATGGATGGCATCCTACTGCGCAGGCTTCATTAGCCATCCGAAGCACCATCCACTATCGTACTAAAAACTTCTTTCGACTTTTTTTTCCTCCACCATTTTCCATTTCCTCTGAACACACCCAGCTACCACTCTCAAAAATCTTCCTCAATTTTTTCAACATTTTTCCCAATTATAATTTTTTTTCTATTCCTTATTTTTTCCCCATCTTTTAATACTAAACCCCACCCTGCCCTCAAGTAGCATTTATTTCTCCTAAGTAAAAACACTTTATACTAGATTACGAAACAAAATAAGGGAAATTACATTTTAATTATCAATTTTCTCAAATAGGTTTCCTCCACACACACACAACCACTTAACTTATTATCGCATTTAATTGCAATAATTATATCTTATCTTCTGTTTTTATATTGTCATAAAATTTTTACTTAATACTTCAAAATACAATCACAAATCTAGATTCATGCATATTTAGGTTAGCAGGGAATTTATGAGTTTAGGGGTAGGCTGCAATTGGTGCGAAAAGGGGGAGAGAAAGGTGAGGAGTACTCATTTTGCATACCTCATATCCATATCCAAGAGAGTCGACGAAATATCTTCGCTCTCCTTTTCCCTTCAAGTACGAGATGCCATTTAGATGCTCAGTCAGCAAAGGGTTTTCTTCATTTGCGTCTGCCAAGACGAGGAATCCGCCGAGTGGTTACCTGTATGTAGATGAGATTAGTTCAAGCCATTAATATTCCTTTTTTTTTGCCGCGGAGGAAAAGGGTTGAACACAAGAGAGAAAGGTAGGGGTAAAGAGGGGAGAGGCATGTTGTGTTGCAAAACAAAAGCGTCGCATATACACACAACCTCCATTCCCATGAGTGTAAACTTGGACGAGATTTCATTTGATAAAAACTTATTTGCACCTAATTAAAGGGCTAAATTAGAAAAAGTGCGAGCAAATGTGTTTCAGGCTGTTATCAAGGCGCTTGCACCTGCACTCACCTGTTAGCTGCATTCCAACACTTTAAGGAGTCAAGTTATGGCTTCCAGAAGGCAAGCAACAAATCCAAGTGAGTTTTAAGTGCACGGTTTCGAAGTTATGTTGCAAACTCCTTTAACTTCTCTCATCCATCCACCACCCAGCCGCAAGCAGCATCATGAGGCTGGCTCCTCCTCCTTCGTCTTTTCCCTCCTTCTTCACCCCCCACATACTACATACACACATCCCTGTGTCTCTCTTTTCTAAATTGGAGTAACTAGAGCATGGGACTCCCGTACAAAGTTAGTGTGCTCCTCTATTCAAACAAGTCTTCAGGTTGTTGTGTTCTACTCTTCGGGCTTCAAAGAGTTAGAAATACGCAGCTGAGGCGAGAGAGCAAATGATTAATGAGTTTTGTTACTTGACTGAGAAATACAGCAATCGGCCCTGCAGCTGTGCATGCATGGCCAAAAAAATAATAGGAAAAAAATGCAACTTTTTTTTTCCTGCCTTCACTCTCTAAGATAACCCAGTTTAAGATCAGGAGCATCTTTTAATTTTTTTTTTGTAATTTATTTTATTTTTTATTGTTTTAAAATCGACTAAAAAAGTAAATTGAATTGATGATTTTTTTTTAGGTTTGTTTATTTTTTTAATTTTAAATTATTCACTTTGTGATTAGTATAGGCTCATGTTACACTTGCCTAGCTTAGGGAAAATTGAAGCTGCTATTGGTGGGTGAAAAAAATCATTTGCGCATGTGCAACGTCAGAATTTTGTATGAGAGAAAGAAAAAGCGGCGAGGAAATGTAAAGAAAAAACTGTATGAAGCTGATTTATGAAGAGCAAAGACAAGTAAAATATTTTTTTCTTATAAGTCTATAAAGAACAAGAAAAGAAAAGAAAAAAGAGAAAGAATAAGACAGAGAGAGATATTAAGGGGAAGGTGGAAATGGAAAGGGAAGAGAGTCGTCAATTAATTCTCAAGTGTGGTATTGCACTTTCGCCTTCTTTCAGCCCATTATCACTAATTGCAGCAAGAAACATACTCCTTAATGAAAAAAAATCTTTCAATCACTACACTAATAGAATTTATAATTCCATCTCATTTGGTCATTTGCAATTTTATTTTCTTGTTAGTTAAATTTCATGAACAAAAATTTTAATTATCTTTTATTTTTGGTTTTTACATTTTCTTTTTTAAATCAAATTCTAAATATATTGTATTAATAAAACAAAAGGAATAATTCTCATCAACAGATCCCTGCATTTCCATTTCTTCAATAAAATTGATCAATTGCTCAAATTGCAATTCAGTTCATTTGGGATTCCATTTCCAGGTCGTCATTAGATTCCCTCGTTTTATAGAAAATTTAAATGAAATCAAACAAGTATACACAATGCATTTTTGTATAAATAATTCTTAAAACTTTCTTTTACTTAAACAAAAATATGAGAGATAATAAATTTAACCTCTGCAATGCAGATACCAGTTATCAAACCCGAAAAATGTTTTATTTTTAATTTTAATTTTTTTTTTCGTATCTTCTTGCCTACGTTCCAATTGCAAATGACATTCCAATTATTATCCCCCGCTCGCTGCCTATATTTACTTCAATTTCCTACATTTCAACTTCCAATACGCCTACCCCCTTATGCAAACGAAGAAAAAGGAAATAAAAACGCGAAAGGCAATCAAGAACAGAAGGGAATTATACAAAAGAAGAATGGCGCCAATTGGATAGAGCAGAGTAAAACTAAAAAAAAAAGAAGAAGAAAAGAAAAAAAGAAAAATAATTATTTTTTTTACAACAAAACCACATTTCCGTCTTTTCAATTCCTTAGAGGTATTACCTTAGAATACCATCATGTAGCTTAAGACCCTCTACTTAAATCTTGTTTGGTATACTAAAGATTTTTTCCCCCTCTTTCTCTCTCTTTTTCTGTCTCAAAAGGCCTTGCATACACCAAGGTCTAATTTGTTTCATTAAGAGTCAAAATCGAAGACAAAAGAAAGAACGAAATAAAAAAAATACTGTATCCCCACACACACACACACATACACACACACTTGCACAGAACAAACCTAATCTGAAAAGCTTGGTATGTGCTCGACGAGCTAAAGTGTCTTTTTTTTTTCTAATTCTAATTCCAACCTGTTAAATAGTTAGATGCACTTTCTCTTTGGTGTCTTCTCTCTAGGAACGGGAAACCCTTTGCAGCAGTCTCGCCAGCAGAATATGGACCATTAACCGAGCAATTGAATTAAGTCGGCAAGCAAATTGTTTAATAACCAGTTAATATAGGGAAAAATTGTCTGGCGCCCATCTAATAAATACTCAAGTCTCTGACAGATGAAAAATCTTTTGCATTTTATTAGTCACTTTAAATTCTTTTTCCAATTTTCTTTCTTCTACTCATAGTTAATATTTCACTATTTTAATTCTAATGTTTTTTCAATAATTTTTAAGGTATAAAAAAGAAGAAGAAGAATGTGGAGAAAAACGGAATAAATTTGTGTAAAGAAACGAAGTAGTAGAGTGGAAGAAAAAGAAAGGAAAAAGAAAAAGTTTATGCGCTGTAAAAAAAAATTTCCGTGTGGTAAGTTATATTTGTCATAAATTTCTTCCAACTTTCCGCTTGCCAGAAATTAAAATATCCATTGTCCAAAATGAAATAAAAAGTTTTTTGTATAAAAAAAATGTGGAGAGAAATAAAGATTTCACGGTGAACAAATGCTCGTAATAGTACAGTGCAACGTATATCTGCACTGCAGTTAAGCCTAAACCAAGTGTGCAATTCATGAAAGGACCCACATATTCAAATGTAAGGGTGTAAGGCTTTCCCTTAGAGTTCTTTAAAGATGTCTCCTTATATAAAGCTATGTCAAAAAAATTCCACCTTAAAAATATAAATTAAATTTTTCCAAAAAACTATTAAAAATTAATATCCACAATTTCGTTCTGGTTTTATCGCAAATCATCTCACTCGATGATTAGAAGTAAAAGGCAGAGGGGAGGAAAGTGATATAAAACAGGTGAAAGGTGAAATGGAATAAAAAAAATCGCACCTGCATAACTTAGTAAATAAATAGAGAGTAAAAAAATAATAATAATACTAATAAAATTGGGTGCAGTTATTTGTTCACATCACTTTAATTCGTTGGTTTGGGTATTAAAGAAAAATGTCGTGCAACAGTGCTAATAACGTTTATTGATCCATACACATTGCTGTCAAGGCAAATCCTATAAACATCTCATGTTGTTGGACATTTATCACGTGTTATTGCTCATATAGTTCTCGAAGCACTTGGCTCCGTTTACAATGCATGCCTTTTGCAACTGCAAATCTAACAAACAGAGCGCCATTTGAAGATTTCACTCTATGATATTGGATTGTAAACCAATTGCTTTGCTTAAGTCACGCACATACTTTTACATCAGTTTCTATTTATATTCCCTCTATTACCAACAACTCATCACTTTTTATTGTACTTTTCTCAAAAATCCACTCTCTCTTTGAAAGGGGTTTTATTTATTTACAACTCATATCTAAATTATCGCAAACCATTCTAACAATCTTTCCCAACCCTACCTTTTTTTTTCTATTCATTGCAAGCACACGCACTCCAATAAATATAAATTTATAGAATAGTTTTTGACAGGGTATCTATTTTTCATAAATTTATCCTTTTATGTATAAAACTTGTTTCGTAGTGATGGCACTACACTCAAATGTTTATATATTGAAATTTTTGATTTGATTTAACCAACGTTGATGTTATTTGTTTGTCAATTCTATTCTATTTTTGAGATTTTAAAAACTGTTTTCCAAATTTTTCAATTTTTTAAGAATTTTTCCAATTTTACAAATCTACCTGACATCTTATTACTCCAATTTCAAAAAAAAATCAACAAATTCTGAGACAATTTAAATTTAAAAAAATGTAATTATTCACATGAACAAATGCACGACACGCTCATTAATCAATCCATTAAAAACGTAGTTAAGAATTTAATGACGAAACATTAATATAAGCTGCCACGCCAAACATGTACTTATAAATGCATAAAATAAAATTAACCTATGTAACATTCATTTCCTGGAAATGATAGAACCAGTAATTTCTTTTTTCGTGGTTATACATTTAAAAATTGGGCTTGCTCGAGCATGACTAAATTAAGGAACAATTAAAGCATTCTTCTCACCAACCAATTAAGGTCAGAAATAGCGATTCGTGTGTGGGCAAGTATCTGTAAACTTATTAAGCCTTTCCCAACCGACTCATCCAACGAAAAAAAATGTAGAGTGCTCTCCGCGGTGCAATGAGTGTGAATAGAGTAAGAGAGGGGGGGTTGAATTAAAAAGAAAAAGAAATTAGAAAAAGAAGAAGGGAGGGTGTCCAACTTCAAAGTGAGCCCTAGGCCCAGAGAGAGAAAGAGAGAGAGGAAGCATCTTTTAAAAGGAGCAAAGAGATTGGGGAGAGGGAGTGAATGTAAGTACATTTTCTACATAAATTGCAAAATTAATTAACTGATTAGGTGCATATGTTTTTATAATTAGTCCATCTCCATTCTGAAAGGCAAAAGCCGTCTAATAAAAAAATTATGACTAATATAACTTAGAGGGCATATAAATTCTGAATTTAAACTCTTCTCATCATGCTTTTATTTCAAGAAAAGATAAATTTGTACAGCAATAACAAAAAAAGAAAAAAATATGCAGCTTAAATTATAAGCCTAATTTTCTTTTCTTTTTTACATAGCAAATGAAAAGTAGAGTTGAGTTAATATTTTATCTTTCAACATTGTGCACTCTGTTTCCCAGCTTTGATCATTCTACTTCCTTCTTTGCTTTCTGTTTGTTCGAACTCATTAATTAGTAAAAAAAGAAAAAAAAAAAAACCTACACAACCCGATCTCTCAACCCTTTCATTCCAAGCCGTTCAACATTCTCTTATTCATTGGCAAAACATAAAAAAAAGCACATACACCTTTTGTTTTTCTCATTTTTTTTCATCCCGTACCCTACCACACCCTTCTTTCACATGACTATGCTTCAACCTTTTCCCTTAACCCTTTCCTTTCTCGGCAGCAGTTGTTGTGCCCACTGACAGACTGGAAGATGGAGGGGATGTGTATTTTCTGTGGGTGCCCCTACAGCATCTCGGGATCCGGTTCGAGATCGGAACCCCTCTGCTGTTGCTCAACAAAAGCATCCAGGCGCTGGCAGCATAACCCTTTCTCTTCGTTTCAACCCTTCCAGCACAACAAACAAAGAGCTCTTGGGCCCATCTGCGAAGTCTTCTACCCCACCCAGCAAACCCCACGCCTGGGCTGGAAGGGTTGAGGACGAGCGACGTTTTGTATCCCCCGCGGGTACCTGATGAGAAAGGGGAAGATGAAGACCGGATGGACGAGAGAGAGAGCAAAGGGTTGTGTTGTGTATTTTTTTCTTCAAAAAGGTGGGGTTGTTGTGGGTAGGGGAAAACCGTTTGAAAGTTTTCCGAAGAGTAAAGATAAATAACAAGAAAAAAATTTTTTTAATTATAAAATTTTAGAAAAAAATGAACAATAAATTTATTATTAATAAAAATTAAAATTGTAATAATTAAAAATAAAAAAACATCATTAAATAAAGAAAAGGGGTAAAACCTTTGCACAATAACCATTCATTAGCATTAGAGAACCATCAATTAAAATAGAAAAATGAAAGGGTTCAAACCAGACGGTTATATCAAAGGACCTTATACTTATAAAGCTGCGGTCCTTGAAGCATTAATATATATTTTTTAATTTATATATATATATATATATATATATATATAAAATAAATAACTCTTTAAAATATTAAAAAATTAAAATTTAAGTAAATTAAAATAAACACTTTGTTTATTTTTTATTACGAAAATTGCGGAAATTAACTTACCTTAAAGATTTATAATTTATTCTCTTATAGTTATGCATAAATGAATAGTTGGACCAAAATTTAAATTTTCCGCATTATTTGTAAGCCAGTAGTGACTTATTAATTTCTTACTAACTAATTAATTAATTTCATCATTTAACTAATTTAATTCAAACAAGGAATGACAAGAGCCCATAATAATGTTGGTTATACACATTTAAATCTACAACACAATATAAAATCCCTACAGTATAAAATCCCAATTATTTTAATCTTATCAAAAACTTCTCCGTAGGTCTTTCAGACACATCATCAGTTTACATATTACCTGTTAACAGAGCCGCGAAAAGACTCTCGGCCAAAGACCCCCAACCTGAAGCAAAAGGGAGGGAGTAAAATTGTTCATTTGGCCTAGTTTTGCTATCTAGAAAGAAGTTTGCACTGAGTATATAGGAAGGGAGAAAGAGAGACCCATGCTTAATGAACAATTAGACCGTCTATATTTTCCGTGACAGGAGATTTTTTTTTCTTTTCTTAACCTTCCCTTCACCATCAACTCCCATCCGCATTTCTTATCCCTCCCCCGCTGCAGTGACTGCTGACCCCTTTTTAACAATATGACTCCTTTACCACCACTTCTTACCCTCACCAAAAGGCACCTTAGCTAAATAATACCCCTCTTCAAGTTGGTTGCGTGAGTTGCTACCACCCCATACCCGCTCCATATTTCTCCAGACGATAGGGGACCATCTTTTAAGGACATTCACCCCCTAAAGTCGGGGACCATCCATTATAAAAGTGCTTCAGGGTGGTGGGGTGAGGTATTACGATTGGTTTCACACACAGGTGACTCAGGAAGAGACTTGGGTAGAGCATTTGCCTGCTGTTGCAACTTGTCAAGAGAAAAAGAAGTGGCTCTTCATCTTTGACATCATTGACTTGTTGACTGTTTTAAAACCGAACCATTCACAATTGAAATTTAGTGATGGATGATGGCTAGGGTTAGAAGGGATAGATTCAATATCTTCCGCCTTTGGGGAAAAGTAGGCCAATGTACTCGGAGCAATGTGCCAATGTGGGGGATGGATGACAGTGCGTTTGTCTTCTGAGGGGGAGGTTAAAGAAGAGGGTAACTTTTGGGTGAGGTGGGTATAGAAACACCTAGACAAAATACATACACATAAAAAAGGGAAAGAATATAGGTCACTCTGTGTGGGTGGGTGTGTGCACCTATGTGCAAATAAAGGACAATACAAAGAGACTAAAATCAAATATTTCTGAGCAAATTTTTCAACTTTTCTAAAAGAACATATATAAAGAAATTAATCAAAATACTCATTATTTTGGTAAAAATTTTAATTAAATCTTTACTTAGCAGATTTATGTATATAAACAGACCGAAGGGTATGCGGTATGTAATAGAAGCGTTTGCAAAATTATGATGAAAAATAAATTCCTATGCTTTGAATATGTAGTCAAAGCTTTAAGGCACAAATTCTATACAAAAATTAAATATATTTAATTTTTGCATACAATTAACTTAATTTATGCTAAATTTGATCGAAATTAATCAATAACTTTACCTTTCATATTTTTCATCTTCAACCTAAAATCTTTCAATCGATCACTGCAGCATTTCTTCAACCTTCGCTCTCTGGGCACATCACACACACACACTCAAAATTGTAGTCTGGTGCATTAAGAGAAAGAGGGTCACTAATTGGTAGACCTCCCTCCTCTTCCGCTGTTTAGTCGACTAATCGAAGTGGTAAAGGAACTGTAATTCAATTACGTCAAATTCAGTGCCATCCTAATAAGACTCATAATATTTTCAGCATATGTCCATGCCATGCCATTCCACCCCTCATCTACTATTGCGTGCCGATAATAATACGTGTCTCGTACAAAGGACATTCTTCATCCGAGCTGGTTCAACCTACACAATCACATCTTTGCCTTCTTAACGTTGCAGATAATGTATAATTAACGTCATGAAAAAGACCTTCGAATTACCCGTTAATATATGTATCTATTTAAAAAATGATAATAATAAAAAGTTTCAAAGAAATTTTGTTTAGCAACCTGGTTGCTATAGATATAGTACAAATTTCACTCTTGGCCGCACCCAATTTTCATACTTGAACAAAAATTTTGACTCGACACAATAATATTAGGCTTATCACGTTTACGAAGACGTGTATAGAAGAAAAGTGGCTGATAGTCCAACCATTAACTTATAATTGAATAAGGAACCAGGAGTTGAATTTGATTAAAGAGTGAAAACGGTTCGCATTTTAATTAAATTTGGATGATGGCCCACCCCCTATACTCTCACTGCCCTCTTCTCTGTTTTATATTCTTGCATACTTCTTACACTTGCCGCCAGGAATCTCTCTCTCCCCCCTTCACTCCACCACCCCCCATTCATCTCTTTCGTCTCCATACTGCCATCTTATGCTTTAGTTTGAGATTAAAACTGTGATGAGAACACGATGTATAGCAAACGATGCAAGACTGATGCAACTTGTACATAGTTGAGTTAAAGTTGAGGGGGAAAAACTGATTAAAAAAATTTAATATCATCTTATGATCCCCAAGCTTATATTCTGTTCCGGGCTTTGGATTCTAAATCGAAGTGCCAATCCCCATTTTAACTCTGCCTACGTTATTTTCAAATATGCTTTAAAAGAAGAAAGATTGCTCAACTCAACTCAACTCAACTCAACTCTCTCTCTCCCGCTCGTCGTTGTTGCTTAAAAAAATTATATTAATTTAATGTAATATGAAATCTTATATTTGATTTAAATTCTTCTTAAATAAATTTCTAGATTTAACTGATTAACTAATTATCTGGTTCTTTATTTTTTCTTTTTTATAAATTTAAATATTAATGTGTTAGGTGACAGGATCTTAATGAGGATATATATTTCTTGCTTTTGACTGTTTAATAATTCAAATTGTTTACAACTGTTGTGGACCATCTGCAGTTTTCCACACTGATAAAAAATGTTATTTAAAAACATTTCCACATCTGTCTAGTTCTAAAATATTAACACAAGATTCCTGTACCTTTTTCTTTTAATTAATAAAATTAAAATTTAGTTTATGAAAGTTATTATTAAAAAATTACCTTATCTCACGAAAACCTTAACTTCTTTTTAACCAATTAGAACAATTTATTCTCGTTAAAAAGAAGAGGATATAACAGATCGTAAATCGGCGACATTTTGTTTTATGGCACACGTTTTGTTGAAGCATTGTGGGGATTATTTGTCACATGATCTGGGTTATAAGAAAAGGAGAACGACTGATAAAAATGTCCGGTTTTTTTTTGTTTACAGAGTTTCTTATGTGAAGTCATCTGACGCCTCCATGTCGGCGCAAACAATACCATGAGTTAAAATAGGTTGGCGTCTGCAGTACATAAACGCACATAATTAAAAAAGCTTCTTAAATAAAAAAAAATTATAGATTTTTTCTATATTTATTTTACTAATTTCAACTCTATTCTTATGCCCTTTAATTGAATTTGAAAAAATAATCTAATATTTTAAATTAAGATTATTAATTTAATCACATCATTTATAATTCAAGTGACATTTCAAAACATACTTCAAACATCGAACTAAAATAACGTACATTTACTCACATCAGACCGTTTTAAAATTTTTACGTTGGAATAAAATCAATCTTTTCATTATAAAATTATCAAATTCGATAAAATTAATCTAGATTAAAGAAAAAAATTGATCACGTGTATAATATTCCATACTCATTTTCACATACCTCATTTATTCAAAGTATAACAACATCACTCACCTGCAATGAAACTTTATATAATTATTATAACATTCTTAAGAGACCACATCAAGAATAAAGCCTCCTTTATCCTCACGATTTCACATGAAGCTGGTTATCATGGCCGTGGTGTATATCGTCTTAATTGCTTCATTACAGCAGTGTCTCATAAATCGAGGTAAAGGTGCAACTTTTTCTTTGTGTTGTGATGAGGCAGGTGTACACCATCCACATTAAAGTTCTTGCACGTCTCTTTAGAGCCTCAACGTTGCTCTACGTGAAATATTACTTAAATCGAAACCTACTTTTTTTCATCAATTAAGTTTGTATGTCTAAGTTAAGTACGAGCTGTCCTTTCCAATTGGGAGATTTGCATCAAGTGATCCGATTCATATTTTCAATACTTTTCAAATATTCATTACTAACACATGCAAGCTAACATGCTCCCATTAAGTGAACACATCCCAGATTTCTATCGCCCAAGGCAAATTGGATTTCTCGCTGTTTTCATGCCTAGATCAATGTGCACAATGCAATGCTGGAAATATAATCTACAATTTCAAGCAACGCCAATTTAATTTTATTTTCAAACCCGCATTTACAAGAATTATACAACACAATTGCAATTTGTATTTTTTTAAATTCTATACAATCTAAGATATATTTGTTAATAAAATTTCATTTTTATTTTATTTACTTATTTATTTTTCTAAAATTTCAAAAAATATATGTAGAATAATCTTTATATACAATTTAATAGCTGTATATTATATAAACATTTATTATTTGATTAAATTTTAATAGATAAGTGTTGGTCTACTTTATATGAGCACATTAATAAGAATAAATCAATTACATAAGCCCATTACACATAAGATAAGAAAAGAAGAAAAAAATTGAAGCAAGATGAGAGAAGAAAAGCCTGATGGCAAGCATGTGACCTCTCTTGTCATCTCAACACAAATGCAGGAAGTTGCCAATCCATTTAGTCGCTTAAAAGCAGCATAGGATAATCAAAAGGCTTCAATTTATTAAGAAAATTAGCGCTACATACACCACAAATGCGCTGTGGTTGGGTGGTAATTTTTTTTATTTGTTAAAAGAATAGAATAGAACAGAAAACAATCATAAATCAAAAGTTCATTATCTCATTATTAAGCTAAATATTAAGAAAAAATATACAATTAAAAACAAAATACCTCTTAAAGTGTTTTGTTAACTTTTACTTAGGTTTTGGCGCACAGGAAGTGAGGGTATTTGTTTCCAAATGGAGTTGGGAAACGAGTAATAGGCATAATTAGAGTCCACTTGAAAAACGTTAAATTGCTCTAAGTGACAGAACTTCTTTTTTATCTCTTATGTTTTAACTCTGCATGGGGTTAAGGCTATTAAAGCATCACGACTTTTTCGTCTTCAAGCTCCATCTTAATGAAGGGAATAGTGAGAATGAGTCTTAAGGCGAAATTTATGAAGAAATTATTTTAAATAATTTTGAAATAAAAAAATGGTTACAAATTTATTGTTAATTTTGTCTTTATCATTTATTTTAAGCTTTTAATTTGCAATCAAATATCTTTATGTGGTATTATTTTTAAAGACCGGACGATTAATAAAAATAAATTTTATTTCTTGGGAATTGTGAAAATTCAAATATAAATCTGAATTAATCGGAACTAATTATTTTTCCAATCATTCTATTTTTTTTTTTCAATTAAAATTAAAGGTACGTTTTAATTAAAATCAACTTTCAATTTAGAAACGAAAGAAAGAAAAAAATTGGAAAAAAGAAAAGAGAAAAAAAAAATGGAATTTAATTCCTAATACAAAGTGGGTAAATAAATGGAACATGGGAAAAAATAAAACCTCAATTATAAGAGGTCAAAAATAGGGGAGAAAAAAATAAATAAAAGGAAAAATAAATCGTATCTCGGATTACATTTTACATTAAGACACGATGAGAGCTTTATGGGATTCACTCACTGTACAAGTGAATGATGGTGCCCAGAACCTAGTCTTATTACAACCGATTCTCTTGGATTGGGAAGCAATTTTGCGAACCAAAGTCACTAAGCTGCTCCTAATTGGCCATTATCGTTGCTTGTCTTGCCACATGAAAGCACGAGGAATATCCACTTCCCCGCCATCGTAGAGCTAACGACCCGGCCAATGGCAGGTGTAGCCTCAATTGACGTGGCATTTATTTGCCCACGTTGGATCAAAATTAATGCACAATGAACGCTCGGTTCCACCCCCGACTGACCTCATTTCCCATAGCAACCAATAGGGGAGTAAAGGTAAGCTCCACCCATTCTCAGTCATGGCAGTCGCGTGCATATTTAGGTAGAGGCGGAGTAATAATAACATGGAAAGAAAACGGAAACGTCAATGGCTAAACCATTAGCGCCATCTATTAGGAACTTATTTAACTATGTAGCATTAAAAATGAGGTTTTCAAGATACAGTATGAGCACTTGTAATTAAGAGAAAAATTGAATAATAAAATGTCAATTATTAAAATTTTAATCTTGTAAATGAACACTCACAATTTTAAATATCTATATATAATTTTTTTAATAAACATTCATTTTTCATTTCAATTATTTGTAATTTTTATCATATCAAAATAAAAAAATAATACACTTTTGCCTAATAATAACCTAATTGTAATAGCAATAAAAATATTTACTTTTTTTTTATAAATAAAAAAATGTAAGCAGCAGCGGGTGTTAAATGTGGTGAGATAGGAAAGAGGGGTAGGGGGTAAAAAGAGATTGCCCTCACCCAGCTGGCATCCCAGAAGGTCACTGGTGGTCAGTAACCTATCTTTTAATCCTATTGCTGCCATTTGACAAATGATTCCACCAGAAATGCAGGAAGTGAAGGCAACCCAACCAAAATTGAATGGTTTAGACATCACACATATATGGAGAGAATAGAAAAATGGAGGGGGAACCTAAGAGGAGGAGAGGGAGGGAGAAATAAAACGAGACGAGGGGTCGGCAGGAAAATAAGACCCCTACATCAACCATACACATCTTTTACAAAAGATTAAACTTCGTTCCTAAAGTCAAGATAACTTTACATGCGCTTGAAGGAATGTTTTCATACACATTTCCCTTTAAAATAAATTTAGATAAAAATCAGTTAAAAGAAATCAGGGCAATGAAGCGATACAGCATTCAAAAGAAAAACAAGCGCTAAAATTAATAAAACAAGTGATAAAAAGTCAAGCAAAACATTTTTTTTTAATTGCACAAATGTTTTTAAAATAAGAAAACTAGTGCGAGGTTTTTATGTCAGATACGAACATAAAAATTGAATAAATTGGCCCACTTGTCAGTCTAAGAGCATTTTTTTTCTCAAAAAAACAGGTGTAAAAAGCTATTGTACAAGTAGTTTAGTGATTTTTACAAATGAACACGTTTGCCATCAGTCAGTGGATACATATGATTTTTTCCCCTCATTTTTATGATATTTAAATCAGTAATGATAAATGCATTTTATATGTTGGACAAGATTATACAAAATAATTGTGAAAATAAAATAAGCTTAAAAGTAATTCATAATTGCAAGCAAAAGTTTAAAGACCCTGGTCTATGAATGACCTTAATTTAAGTAAACAAACAACTTAAGGTCTATATATGAAAAATAAAACAAAAAAAAACACGAATTAAAAATTTCTTTCAACACAAAATAAAATAATAATACCGATAACAGTACATAAAAAAACTCAGATTAAAAACTAAAATGAAACTTTGTTTCCAGTTGTAATTAACATCATAGTTTGTTTCACACGCCACTTAAGATGTCTTCTTTCACACGATGGTAAAGGCTGAATGAAAGTAATTCAAACCAAACAAATCCAAACAAATCTTCATTAAAAATTATCCAATGCCCACCAATGAATGATGGGTTAGTAAACCCGTGACCAGCAATTTGACCCCAGCCATAAAACCTATTAAAACATATTAGCATTAAAGAAATTAAAAAATGAGAAAAAGGAGTACAATAGATGATAAAGCTTACCTCGCTTTACAAATAGTTGGTATATGATTTATATCTTCACCAGTTAAAAATTCGTCAGGAATTCGGAATGGTTGAGGTGGCAGTTTATGAAGTGGTCGTGGTGACTCCACTGCTTCAGGCTGTCGCATTAGCTCAGTGTCAAGTTGTTGATTCTCAGTCAGGATGACGGGATACTGCAAATCCGATTTAAACGTAAGTTCACCAGCAGGAACATTAGCGTCTCCCTGTAAATAATAATTTTTTTTATTTTCTAATACAAAATATATGCAAATATTTTTTAATAATTTTTTTTTTATATTACAATATGAACCCTTGAACATTAACATTACCTATGCAGTAAATGTTAAAGTAAAGTGATTTACTAGCCACAATTTTACACCAGCTTTCAAATGCAGCTAGTAATTGTAGTACGAATTTTTGTTTAAGCATTTCATGCCACTTTATGTTAATTCAATTCAATCATTCATTGAGAGAACAAAGAGCGGATCATCACACGATTTGCATGTTTCACAAACAGCTGACCTCTCCCGTACATGGGAAAAAACCAGAGGCAAACAGAACAAGCCTAGGGTACAATTCCAAGCTTGCAATTACTGATTTGCACATCCACTGCTTGCATGCTTTTAAGCCAAAGGCAAAATGAATGGGAGGAGGAGTAAAATGTGAGTGCGTGGAAAATCGGACCGATGAATGCAGGTGCGAACCATGAATATTCACCAAGACTCAATCACAGAGAAAAAAAATAAACTATTTGCTCGGGGGAGAGATTCACTCAAAGGATTGAAGTGATGGAGGATAAAGGCGTGTCTCATACAAAATAGATGTGTGCAGTTGAAAAATAGTTGTTACAAAAATCTGCTCCACTTGCTACATCATTTAGAATTACATAAATACATAAATAATTTTAAATCTAAAATCAAAAATATTACTTGCAGATTTTTAATCAGGAATTAATTTTTCTGTACAAATAAAAATAAAGCAAATATGGAATATGTTAAATAAGGTAAAAGAAAAAGTAAAAGTAAAAAAAATTGTATTACTTAAATAGGGTTGGACAGATAAATTATTAAAGAGACAATCAATTGTAATGACATTTTGTATCGTTTTATGAGGAAAAAAAGTAAGGAAAACCATCACTTTTCTCTACTTCTCGCCTCCCCCTCATTATTAAGCTTCATCAATCAAAAGCGAATAATAGACAGAGGGTTTCTTGAACCATCAATTTTTTTTCCCCATCATAACCTGTACACATTCCTCATCTCCTTGGTCACTTAAATTAGCCTCACAAGTGACAGTGGTTGAACAGTTTTAATTGACTTCACTTGTCGGCTCCAAAGTTCTTTTTTATTTATTATTATTTTTTTTTGCTTTTAGTTTACAACTTGAATACTTCCTGTTATTTGGAAACCTACTATTATTTCCGCCAAGGTTGACCTTAAAGCACCTCTTTTTAAACAAAAAAAAAACAAATCTGACACAAATGTAAGTCAAGCATGCAAAAACTAGAAGGAAAAATGCTTTATGAGATTATGAGATGGAACTAGATGGTGACTCAATTAGCAACCGGTTTTAAGCAGATTAACTAACAAGAATTAATTTGAGTACTATCATTTAATTGAGGTGCAATAATAATTTAAATTATTCTTGGACAGCAGGTTCTACCTTAAACCTAACGAGATAGTATCTAAAGGAGTAATAAATCTCCAAAGTATCTACTGATTTTTTTAAAGATTTAAAAAATAAACGTTTTAATTACCGTTACTTTAGTAACTTTAACTTTGGTTCCGTATGAGTCATACGTGAGTAGCACCAATTCCAATCCATGATCACTGTATGTTCCTTTAAAAAGACCAGGTTGAATGATTGCATCAGCTTGAGGTGGTGAAGGACGAAGTCGACGATGTTCGAACGCATTTCGTCTAAAACAAACAAAGAAATTAGTTGTAATTTTAACAAATCTTAAAATTATGAAAAGCAAGATATTAATTTTATTAAAATGTCTTTAAAAACTTAAGGATTAGTAAACACTATAGTTTATTTAAAATAATCTCTATTATTGTGACTTTGTGATCAATTAATTTTGAAATACTCTGCAGGTGTCATTATACTTTAAAAAAATTGCACAAAAACATTTGAGGCCAACAAGCAGCCTGGCGCCACCGTGTGCAGAAATACACAACTTGGCAACAACTCTAACCAATAGGATGCGCAAGTAAGCACTTAGCGACAGAAAAAAACATTAATTCTCATAATTTATTGCTCGAATTAAGTTTATTTTGTAATACCAGCAAATATTTATAATCAAGTGGCGTGAGCTTGTAATCGCATTTC
Source organism: Geophilus carpophagus (assembly GCA_034687075.1). NCBI lineage: Eukaryota > Metazoa > Arthropoda > Chilopoda > Geophilomorpha > Geophilidae > Geophilus > Geophilus carpophagus. Next base: position 12,764 of record JAQFZN010000079.1, on the reverse strand, counting down.
TCGTTTCTAATCATTAACTTGGTATAGATGCAATGAATATTAACTCTTTTATCAAGGTCAAGGTTTTCTATGTTACTCATTAATTCTAGGGTCCGAATAAAATAAACATGTGTTTGAAAACCAATAAGAAAAATTATATAATGTAACAGCTGTACTTTTCCACTTCATTGTAAATTTAAATTCGCTCTGTGTTCTCATAATAAAAGACTAACGTGCTGTTAAGTAATTAATTCTTACTCGTACTCTCGAATCATCATAAATTTCATCAGAAATAATTCCTTTAAATGTTCGTCAAGTAAATGCACAACAGTGGTTTCTTCTTTAAGCCATTCATAAAATTCCTAAATAGAAAAACAAAATGAAATGTAAATATTTCGTAAAAAAAATAACAAAATAATTTTTAAATTACCTGTTCTTTACTTCCAGGATATTCATGATTTTCAGGGCAACAACATTTTGTAAAAAAACACAGCTTTTTTTTCTAAAAAAAAATATAAAAAATTGTTAACTTATAAAAGAGCAAATTGCGTCACACAAATATATGATATATGCAATTTTATTTCCTCCAAGTGGCAAGATTTTTAATACCATTTCAATCGCAGCAGGATGAGGCCCACGATTTCCCTTTTGGCACAGAACCTGCACCTGTCCATCTTCAGTCAATTCAATAGTAAAAAGATCGCGTCTACGTAACGCATCACGTACGTTAGGATTAGATGGCGCGCGCCATTCAATCCCAACTAATTTGGAATCTTCAAACTAAAAATTAAACAAAAAAGTTAGTTGTGAAAAAAAATGCGAATTTTTTTTTAAAAAAAATTTATACCTTTACTTGTAAAAGACCACCATACGAAGCTACTTCGGTTTGCCAAACTCCAATCATGTGACCATATTTGTATAAAACTGCAGTAAGATAAAAAAATTAGAATGTTAAAAAAAAACTTATTACATAAATTGCTCTTTTGACATAAGATAAAAATTATATGAATACCAAATATTTAAATATGACTCACTTTTGGTGTAAAGTTGTCTATAAGATAACCAATGTGGATTATGACTTACTGATATACCGTATTCTGATAAAAAAGAAAAAAAATTAATTAAAGTAGTAAATAAAATTTAATAATAAATATGCTAACATTTTCCCTATAAATCTATAACAAATTAATTGTAACAGGGCCTGGAAATATTGCTAAGCACGTATATATATCACCCCTCTAAAGACAGAACTGTCATGGCCTAGTTTAAAGTAAAAAAATTCATTGAGAATAAATTAATATACAGTACAGTTGTCATTTTAAGATTATCTTCTTCTTCGCCATTAAAAATAATTATTTTATCGCACCCAGTTCCATTAATTAAAATTAAACAACTTTCAAAATCAAAGAAAAAATCCTACCATTAAATCAGTGCAAATATTCAATACATAAACATAATTTAATCATAAATAAAACTTAAATTCTGAAATATTTCCCTCTTGTAACTATTGAGTAAATGTGTCAGTAAGGGCAATTCGTCCTTGAACTGTTTGAATATGTTTTCACGTGTAAAGTGCCTGGCCTGGCACTGTTTATTTACAGATAATTGCAATTATAGAAGGCAAACTGCTCTTTCAGTACATTTAGCTATACAGAGAAGTATAAGGAGGTATTAATCAAGCCAAACAGTTGCCGTTATATGTAAGCTCATTGACTCAATGCCTCAATTAGAGCAAAGAGGTCATCCTTTACCCCAATTGCATAACTCACCTACTAGACATCGTTTTTGCCAAATGCTTTCTATTTTACTAGCTTCGAAGAATGATTTACACATTTTAGAAACTCTACTGACATCTTTTCCTGGTAAATGTGAAAAAATTTGAGCCAAAACTTCAGGTGGCAATTTGATCAAAAGATTGGAGCACGATGACCTAGTGCTGTCACTGCTGGAGTCCATTAAAATATCGCGCCAGTTGAAACCTCCCATCTTTCTTCGCAAATCATTCCTTGTCGCCAGGCTGATTCAAAATAATTGCAATCAAATGACGATCTAATATGACTAGGTCTGTGTTTCAACTGATCAATGTACGTGAATGGGTCGCGATAAAACTTCAGGTGACTGATTACGTCCTTTAAAGAGATTCCGGAAATGAAATCATCTTTACTATAAAAACGGTATTGACATCTAACGTTAGATTTTGGAAACGTAAATTTGTTGCTAAGTAACTGAGTAAAAGAATTGAACTGTTATTTTTTTTCAATGTTGTTTACTGATATTGTTTATTATGATATTACTGCATTGATATTTAATTGAAATGACTACTGTTTCTGTAAAGAGATTGGTGAAATTGTAATGAGACTAATTCAATGTCTTTTTTTACAATTTAGCAAGAACATGTCTGCTGCCACTGCGCCTTCTCTTGGATTAGTTGTATTTGATTTAGGTACAAAATAAATTGAGTAATTTCATGAAAAATCTCATGAACGTATTGTAAATATTTTTTTAGATTATACGTTATGGCCTTTTTGGGTTGACACTCACGTAACTCCACCGTTTAGGAAAGCTGAGTATGTTTTATACTTCATTTTCAAAATAAAATAATTCATTGAATTATAATTTCAGAAATAAGGAAGTATATGATGCTGCAAATAATTTAGTTGAATACTACCCAGATGTACCAAAAATATTAACTGTTCTCCAAAATAAAAATGTACAAATGGCCGTTGCATCTAGGTAAAATTAAAATACAGGATTTGTTTTTTAACAAAAACCAAGATTTTTTTATCCCTTTAGAACTAGTTGTGTTACTGAAGCTGACGAATTAATCGTTTTATTTGGCTGGTCCAAGTATTTTACATACAAAGAAATTTATCCAGGTTCAAAAGTGGCACATTTTAAAAAGTATAAGCATTGATAGTTATTATTTTATTTGAATAAAAGCAAAAAATTTTTATTTTCTATTATTTTTTTAAGATTGAAAGAAATTACAAATTTAGATTATAAAAACATGGTATTTTTTGATGACGAGCATCGAAATATTGCAGAAGTCAGCAAACTAGGTTAATAATAATATAAAAAAATTGTTTTCGCGAAATAAACATGTACAATTTTTATTTTGCAGGTGTTACTTGTGTTTGGGTACAAGGTGGAATGACTTTAAAGGAGCTGGATCAAGGTTTGAAAGCATTTAATCAAACCATAGACGATGAACTATAATATTACATTCAAATTACTTCTGTTATAAAGCTTTGTTTTCTTACACAAATTAAATTATGTAAAGAAATTCTGTTTAATAAACCTAAATAAATACAATTAAACGTTGAAGCATTGACAATATTGACAGTTTGAATTAATAGTTAAATTTTATTCTAAAATCACATTTCATAGTTCGAAAGTAGACGATGTACCAGTCATAGCATTAAAGATATATGTATTGTTCATCGGTACATACTGATTAGTAACTAATTTAATCACTTCCTGAGAACTGCAACCACCAACGAATGCAGCCATCGAGTGTAATTCAGCTCCTCCATATCTACACCTGAAAATATGATTTTTGTTATTATAAGTTTGAAATAAGAGTATAAAATCTTACATTTCATGCACATAATCATCTTTAGCAATGGGTCCACATCCCCAGTCATGTAACACGGCACTTAAACATGTCTAATAAAAATTACAAAAATAACAAATTATTATTTTTAGAAAAAAATAAATTATGATAAAAAACTTCACTTCTACGCAATTAGATGCTTTCCCTGTTTAATTTAATAACATCTTATACACATTTTACCGACTGTAAAATATTATTTTATTACGGTTTCTTTAAATTTGAATGTTCGTTCTATTAAATTATATACTGTTTAAATAAATATCAGGGCATCAACTTTATGCCCATCACTTAAAAAAGTAAGTTACTTTACTGCAGAACAGAGAATTTCCGCCACATGTAGTTGCTTTACACCAATGCATTCAATAACAGCGTGGTACAAACAGGAAGTTTTTGTGAATATTAAAAATATTTCATTCAAAGAATTTGTAAACAAAAATAATTTCATATACGACAAATTTAAAAACATTTTTTTTACATAAAACAAATTTCTGTACACAAGAAAATTTATTTTTCACTTCTACACCTAAACTTACTTTCAATTTAATGATATCAGGTTCAACTTCGTCGTTGAAACATCCAGGGTACCGACTATATTCCAAATGAAATCGATCAATAGCTCTCAAAAGAACATAAAAAACAATTTCACTATCAGGATTATCTAGATGCATAACTGTAGAAATAATTTTAAAAAACTTTAAGTAAACGCTCTGAATTTCTGAAGGAAAAAATTGTAACCTATATCTTGGACTTTTGCAGTTTTTGTATCATATTCATCAGCTAAAGAACGACCTCTGACAATACGTAAAAAAGCAGAATTTTTACCTAAGTGTAACATAATAATATACTTAATAAAAAAAATGCAATTAATTCATCGCCTAAACATTTTTGCTTACAAAACATTTTTATATCAGCTTCAGTAATGTAATCTTGAGGCTAGAAAAATAAAAGCATTATTTTAGAGAATTACAGTTCAAAAAATTTAAATTACTTTTATTTTCTTTGTCACCTTTCCTATATTTAGTAACAACTGTTGCACTTTCCGGAAAATAATATCTGCATGTCTATTAGCTTCATTCTTAAAGCTTCACAAATAGAAAAAGAAAACAAATTAAACACACAAAATAAACAACAATATAACTTTTATCTCACACATTCTGTAGACTAATGTACCGCGCAGAATCAGCGGTCATATCAGGAATTGAACCTCTTAATGGTAACGCACCTGAAACATTTAATTAATTAAATTGCAATCAGCTGACATTTTAGATCGAATACCATTGCCTTCATTTTCTACAAAATCTTTCAGTGCACGCGACATAACCCAAAAAGATTTACTCTAATATAACAAAGAATTCATATTAATAAGAATAAATGAACATTTTTTTACATATATATTTAAAATAAAACCTCAGAAGATAAATGTGTGCATTGCTCGTTATCAAAAATTTCTTGAACTGCTTGTGGAATTCGTGTAGGCACCAATGCCGCATTTACAATTTTTATTGCTTCATCAAAATTTTCTTCCTCTTCGGGGACACCTAATTCGTTTCGCAATATACCTTTAACAATAAATGTCATTTTAATATTTAAAAAGTTAAATACAATAGTGTACTTAAAATTATTGTACCTGATTTTATTAACTCCCTAAAATCATCCTTTTCTTTATATGTTTTTGGCAAATTGTCATTATGCTGTTTAAAATAATAAAGATTTAATTTTTTGTTTTTCTCTAATAATATTATTTTCACTAATCTTACAGATTTTTTCCAAATATCTAAATATTTCAATAATATCACAACGTATGGAGTGTGGCTATGATCCTATTCACAAAACAATTAATTAAATTTATATTAAAATTCAAATTATAATTACAATATATTTTTGAGTAGATATCAGCAAACCTTTTTGGACATGGTCGAAAAATCCATTTTATTCACGTAATCAATTAAATCAGGAAATGGTTGATCTAAACGCAAGTCTTCATGAGTATTGTCGGGATGAGACTCAATAACTAAAACAATTTATACGTTTACAAAGAAACAAATTAAGCATGATTTCAATTTTCAGAACCTGTATGCTCTCTGACTTGTAAACGAATGTATCCAATAAAACCGTACGTTCGGCAAACTAGCAATGGAATATTCACTTCCCATAAATGTGCGGCTAAACTTAATAATGTACTGAAAAATAAAAATATGAAAGTAATATTGATTTATTTTTTAATTTGTCTTATTTCATACTTTTCTTTCAGATTTGTTACAATAATTACAGAAAATAGATTGAAAAAAGCTGGATTATTCTGCAGTAACTGTTCAGGTGACTGCAATAAAAAGTTTGATCAGAATATTAAATGTGGCAATAACTTGTGTGTGATTTATTACTTCATCTACAAAATCTCCTCTAACATCAGGATTTAATTCTAATAGCAGTTGAGTAGCAATTTGACCTCGGTTCTAAAATTCATATTTCATAAACCTGTCTTATAATTTCATATGAATTTATTATCATAATATCTAAACTACCTTCCCAATACTATCTTTATCCAAGAAAAAGCTGCAAAAAGATATTTTAATTAATTTATATGACTCGTACCAAAATTTTGAATTCTCTCACTTATTCCCAACATCTTCACCAGTAATTTTATTTCCATCGACAATAGTAAATGATCCAATACCTAGAAGTGAGTGATGTTTCAAAAATTATTTTTTGCTCTTTTTAAAACATCAAGTGAAAAAAAAAAATATTTAAAATTTAATTTTCATTTATATTTTACCTGGCAAAATCACGCTCTTTAGAATTTCTGTTCCGGTAGCTGTAGCATTTATCAAGCAGACTTGACAAGATTCTAATGCTGTTTGACCATGTTCACCCCATAACCTGCACAAATAAATTGCTTTACAAACAAAAGTAGCTAGTCTTTTAAATCTGCTAATTATCCTCTTAGATTAAATATTACCTTAATTGTCTATCGTATTTTTTTGTCTTGTCGACTTCGTTACTGGTGGTCGCCATGTTTACAACCTGACCTTAAATATTCCTCACTTCCGTTCCTGCGTACTAAATCAGTAAACAGAACTTTCACTTTCACAGACATGTGTAGGGGCCTGGCGAAGCAATCGTACTTATTCAAAGTTATTTTGTATATTTTCTTTCAGAGCCGTAACCAGGGTGCAGCATTGTTTTGGTCAATTTCTATTAATTTTTTTAAAATAAATTTAGTGTAGTCTGGGGACGGCTCTGCTTTCTTTAGTAGCTTATATTATAATTAAATTATTGTACTTTCCAATTGATTATTCATACGTTATATTCTTTATAACAAAAAACTAAAAATACTTTAAATTTGTTTGGAAAATAAATATGTAAAAGTGTGTATTTTCAAACGTAAAGTCTTCTTGTGCCATCATATTTGAAAAATACTGATTAGTTTTTAAAATTAACTTCAAAAATCGTTGCGATAACTAAAATAATATTCCAATATTCCAATATTTTTGTGAAAATACTTACAAATTTCTTTAGATAAATTATATAAAATCATTTATTCTGATTTGGAATTTCCAAATCAGTGAAAATGCTACGAATTTATTTGAAAGAATATGCAAAAATACTATTCCGGCATCAAATTTGCAAAAAAATGAATAGTTTCCAAGATAATGCAAAAAAACGAAGCCCTTGCGCTCCATCAATCTTCCAATTCACTTCTCTGCTCACCACACTAATAAAAAAATAATAGATGCTGGAAAAAAATTATTTGACTTTGCTCACATGGCCTGCTCCTACAAGATGCACACGTAGCGCAATAGTAAAAGATCTGGTCATGCTTATATCAAAGCTTTTACAAGCAGGTATGGTTTTACTGTACATGTAAGCAACAAACAATAAACTATCGTAAGTAAAGCAATCTATAACTTTCTACCATTAAAAAAAGATTTAGGTCGATCAGTTTATCATTCACATATTAAGAATTGTTTATTTGAATACTGTACGATAAAATTATTCCAAAATTGGCTCTCGTTTTATGTTCATAATGTTGTGTTCAGATTCTTGGTTAGAAATTTACCATTGAATTAAATAAAATGTTTTCTCGTTTTACCACTTTGCTTCCCAGCTGTTACTCTAGTGGTGGTTACTATTAACTTCATTTTAAATTAAAAGAGAATTCACGTGCAAATTGTAACAAAATGGAGAAGCAAAGCTACATTCAAAATTTGGGCGTTTGTGGTTACCTAAACCACAAAATATACAATTATCAGGAAATCATAACTGAGAAATCATGGACTTTCGAAAACAGACTAACTGCAGTATCAATTCTTCTCAAAAGTATAGGTAAGTAATCTTTTATAATACATTTCAAAACTATAATTTTAAAAAATAATAGTAATAAAATTGAAAATAATACTTTTATAAGTTGGAGACTTTTGCCCCATGGAAGAGCTAGCTTTGGCAATGAGTACAAACAAACATTTATGCAAAGAACAACTGCGTGTTTTGGAGGAGATCTTTAAATATTTAGACGATGACAACTTTCTTAAAGTAAAAGTAATAATATAAGTTTAAATATTTTTTTTTCCACATACTTAGTTTAAATTTTGTAGCTTTATAATTTGAATGCATTTGAAATTGTTTACGTGCTTTTGGGTGGGCGTATTTTGTCCGTTTGTATCCGGATTCTCTGCATTCACGCAGTTTATTCTGATTTGCTTCAAGCTAATGAATGTAAAGGTATCAATTGCCTAATTTATGTCATATATTAAAGGTGATTAATATTAAAATAAATTTCAGATTTAATAAATACCAATTACGTATTCCGTATTCGATATACATGCATTCAAATTTTACTTAATGTAGCAGCGTTTCGAAAATTAGATCATAAAGAATGGAAACAAGAATTCAGTAATCCAGATATTTTCCCAACTTTAAGCCAATGTGCTAAAAGTAAACAATTGCTGATATACAGGATCTCCTTATTCCATAACTAATCTATTTTTTTGTTTTAAGTTGAGACATCAATAATTAATTTGGTAAACATTATGTTATTATTTATGAAATTGTTTGACAAGCATGCTCGACAACCTTGGTTTGAATTTTATGCGAAAATGATGGACAGTAGTATGTTCATAGAGTTTCTTCAAAAGGATGCATTAATTGATAGAGTTACTGCCTGGGTTAATAAAGGTTTATAAATAATTCTTTACACATAGTGTAAATTTTTAATTATGTTTTGTTGCAGGAATAAATAAAGTAGAAGAAAAAGCTTTATCAAAATATGGAATTAAATTTTATAAAAATAAATCAAGTGAAACTTTTATTTACCGTGTTTTAACTTGGTGTATACAAGAAATTCATCCTACGTGTGTTGAAGCTATTAAAAAGGTGAATAAAATTTGTTTGATTAATTATGTAAATTAATTAATTGTGAATTTATAAGTTATCAGAAATTCCTTCAATTTCGAAGAAAGTACAAACAGCATTACATTACTCGGATATTTTATTCGTAATTTTTTTCAATTTTACCGTTTATGAATATGTAATTTGTTAATAATATAACATTTTTAACTATATTTTAGAATTCATTAGATTGGTGTCAAATTGTACCATTGACTGATGAAGACTGTTGTAGAATTGTAAACAGTTTCAATCTTCTAAGTATAGTTGTAAAAAGCAATGAATCATTTACTTACAAAATATTTCATCATCAAAGATTTTTTAATTCAGTCAAGTTTTTAAGTACAATTAATTAAATTAAAGTTTAATGATTAAAAACAATAATTTATAATTATTCTATATAGTACAACATCCAGATGCAGACATTTTTATAGCAATTATTAATTTAATGGATAAAATGATAGATTCTTTGCCTGCTTTAAGAGAAAAATTTGTCAATGAAAAGGTTTGAAAAAGAAAAATGCTTTACCGACAAAAGCATTTTAATTGATTAATTTGTTTCTCGTAGAACATTCTACACGCTATAATTGATAGGTGTTTTTCACCGGAATTTAAGATTCAACAAAGTGCACTTTTAATTCTATTTGATTTAACTGATAAGCGAACTGTGTATGTGTTACTTCGGAATGGTTTTGGAGCCTTAAAACTTTACCAACTTCGTTGTTACTACAAACATCCGGTGAAATTACAGATATATTTTTATATTCAATATTTTTTATTTTTATATTCAATATTTTTTATTTTTATATTCAATATTTTTTATTTTTATATTCAATATTTTTTATTGAATATAAAATATTCATTTTAATTTATACATTCCCCTACATAGGGTAATGGTCCATGCCCTTTAATTGGCTTAAGGAACAAAATTGCTACCTATGCTAAACAGTACTACTACTGACAACAATAAAGTAATAAGTAATTGTGAATTTTAATTAAAAAATGATTTTTGTAGTGAATGGAAAGATGAAGTAGATTTTGTGAAAGCATACAATCAAAAGTCTGTTTCCTATATAAATATTAGTTTAATGAGAACAAGAGGCAACACTTTTCTTGATAATGGAAATTATGACAAAGCTATTAAGGAATATTCAGCAGCATTGGAAGTGTGCCCATTGAGTTTACGGCATCAAGAAGGAACATTGCATTCACCAGGTTCTCAAATTCCTATTGCAACGAAATGGTAATGTTATTGATGATATTTTTTGAGTTTATGGTGTATCTTGAGTATGCTTACAGGTATGACACACCAACATTTTTATATTCTAATCGAGCATTATGTTATTTATACCTGGGGGAATATCAAAAAGCATACGACGATTGCAGTAAAGCAATTGCATTGTGCAACACCGGTTTGAATTGTAGAAAATAAGATGGAATTTCACCCTTTCTAGAGACTTGTAAAGTATACAAATATTTATAATAACTCAATGATTTCAAAATCGTGCTACAAAAATACACTTCATTCAGTGGCTGACAAGAATACAACATAAATTCATAATAGAATCTGCCCAATCAAAATTCGCATTAATACTAAAACACAACTTTGACTCAACGTTGTCATTTTTTGGGTGAAATTCCACCTAATAATAAACTTTACTTTATTACTTTAATACATTAACTGTATTAATAAGGTACTTTATATCTAAGAATTTACAGCTGGGTTAGTGTTATTACTCAAGTCAGTTTACCGTCGATCTGTTGCTGCGTTCAGACAAAATAACTTTGCAGATGCTTTAAGAGATGCAAATTGGTGCTATACTCAGGATCTTGATAATGCAGAATTTGCAAAACATTTTCATAAAGTAGGAACAAAGTTTTTTTTATTTTATTTTAAAAAAAGCAAATTAATGAATTTTTTTAATATGGATAGGTTTATAATAAGTACAGACAAGTAGTTGGTTCTCATTTCACAGTTAAACGATGTGTTTGGTGTTTGAAAGGTGAATGGTCAAAACTAAAAGCTTGTAGTAATTGCGGTGAAACATACTGTTCAAAAAGATGTCAATATGAGGCCTGGAAAGCCGGCCATAAAGACGTTTGTCAGTCAAGAAAAAACTATATATGATATCAATCAGTTACATGATAAAGTTAAAAATTTCTTTTGTATCTCGTCTTTTGTATTTCAAACCACCTAAAAACTTGTCTTGTCGCATTTTTTTTAAAAAAGAAAAACAATTGAAGAAATTTGAATAACGTTGCTTGTAGCAGTGCTAAAAAAATACAAATAAAAAATGTTATTTTTAGTATACGTTATAATCTAAAAACAACTTTACAACACCAAAATCAGTTACAGTTCTTAATAATATTTCATTTTTACAGATTAATAAAAATAAAATAAATTATATTTTTATATATATTTTTTACTATCAAACAAGAAACTAATTAATTACGAGTAATTGATAATAAATCAAAGCGTTTAATCTAAATAAATTCGTGACTTTGTTAATACATAAATCTCCACATAGAACGAATTCACATAAATGCATCCATAAAACAGTACGAAAAGATAATTTTGTATTAATAATTTGAAATTTTTTTTCAGTTTTTACAATCGTAAGATTTTTTTATTTCCCAATATTAGAGGCCTTCAAACGAAATTTGATTGACCATTATTTAATAGCTAAATGGTAATTCAGCCTTTGTAAAAAGAAAAAAGTCCTTAACTTAAAAAGCGTAACGAGTACGAATATCTTCAAGTTTCTTAGACACGTCATTAGGAGAGCGATCTAAACCCTCTGCAATATTCCTTTGTTTAAGTGAATCAATGAAATTGAACTGCTCGCATAAATCCCCATCTATTACATTCTGTTAAAACAAAACAAAAAATTATTAGTGAGTGCAAAATATATAAAAATAAGCAAAACACAAACCTTCAATGGATAATAAGAAGAACGGTAAGACAAATGATCTCGTCCACATAAAGATGGGTTCTCCAACCTTACATGCATTTCCAAATTTTGAAAAAAGTCATGATCTTCACGAGACGTAATAGGAACAAAAATTCCAACTGTGCCGGATATTGTAGTGTAGACCAGTGATTCAGACCCACCAGGTATTAGCGTTACTTTCTGTAAGGATAGTATGATTTCTTCTACATGAAAGCTGACTATAATAGTAGATTTTTGCGAAGCTCCATTAAGAAAACTACGATCCCATAACATTTTGTTCCCAGTTGGATCATCGCAAACATCATCAGAGATATTTGGTGGTAACCGAATCTGAAAATAAATTATTGTTATTATTCATTCAAATCAAATTAAAAATTAACTTACAATAACGATATTTCCGAATTTGTCAGCTGTAGCTACAGTGTCATAATCAATTAATACAGTGGTAGAAATCCATCGTGGAAGAATATCATCAGCAAAAATTGTCAATCTATTATCAGAACGATATCGAACGAAATAAATACCATCTTGAATGTCGGACACGTAAATGCGATGACCTAATGCTTGAATGTTAACAATTGTATTTTTAATGCTCTAAAAAATGTAAATAAGAAAAATTTAGATTTTTAAAAATTAAACTCTTAAGTAATTGAAAATTTACCGTGTTTTCACATTTTCGCAAAAGTTTTTTCTTTCCCATGTCGTAAATTCGTAGCAAATTACCCACTGCAACAAGAAGACGACCTTTATGTGGGTACATAGCAGTAGGAAATTTAGTTTCATGAACAACAGTTTTGTGAATTAATTCAATGTTATTGCCTTCTTCGTTAAAACAAAAT
>JAQFZN010000078.1:0-59963 GCA_034687075.1 Geophilus carpophagus | reverse complement strand
TAATGAGTAAAATAATGTTTAAATTTCAGATTGTTTACGAAATAAGTATAAAGTAAATTAAGTAATTAGAGAAACTGATAACTAAGTAAGTTTATTTTTCTAGGACATGATATAAAGACATGAAAAATCCGTCATTTTTGACGGGTTATTGCTAGTTTATAATAAATTGTTATAAATTATACCGCACATTATTTATTATATCGAGAATAATGATGTTTAAACGTATATACGATTTGATTTGACACTTGTTTTGCTACTTAGCTAATGAAAAATGATGGACAGATAAAGAATTTTTGACTGAAAGCTTAACACGCATTGAAACATTGTTCTTAACTCATGATTGATGACTAAGAAGGTGCAAGTTTATTCTCCTTTTTAATTTTTTTTTCAACTTGTTACGAATTATCTGCAAAAAAAAAAACTTGTTTTGAATATTGTTAGTGAAGATTACAGGGGCCTGTTGCATGAATTCAGCATTTTTTCTTTACTTTAGTTGTTGTGTGCTGCAACCGATTTGAATCCTCTGACTTGGATTAAGACGAGGCGTAAACTGCATGGAAAAACGTGCCTTGACGAATCAATGAAGGGATTCTTCTTTTCTCTTTAGTCGAGTGAATAAGAAACAGCGCGTGGAGGAAGATGGGATTTAAAGTCTGACTTTGCATTACCTAGTTCTTTTTGTGCACCGTGTGCAATGGAGTTATATTAACCTCGTCACTTGACTACTAATCCAATGTGCAACCGCCTCTCCAACACATTTTAATAGTTAATTATGTAGGTGGGAGCTAAAGAGTTGCGGTTTTAAATGAAGTTTTATTTTTAAATTTTATTTATATATTTTTTTTTCATCAAAGAATGGAAGGAGGGAATGGGTGAGGGGGGGATTTTCAATTTGGGAGTTTTTTTTTCTTTAGACAGATGTAAATTAAAGGGTTGCTAGTGGCATTTACAACGCGCCTGTTTACCAGAGTCGAGTAATTCCAGCTCCATCGTCGGAGCCAGAGCGTGTAAAGGAGAAGAAAAGCGCACGTTGGTGTCAGTTGTTTGCATGTCAACTACAGTTGCCTTTACCACCCCTCTCTTCTCTTAGTTTAGGTGTGAAATCCTCAGAGACACTTTGCCATTGATGAGATGTTGCTTGCTGGGTAAAAGGATCAAACGAGATAAGGGGAAAGAGAGAGTTGTAGTAAATAAACATAAGTTTGAGTTGAAAGTGGAAAATTGATAAACGACACTTGAGTTTAGCAACGAGGTAAACACGAGTAAACAAGTGATTTAAAAAATCGATTGGTGGTCAATACTTGAGTTGGAATTTTGTTTGTTTTAGTTACAACATTGGGATGTGTATGTAGGAATGAAAAATAAGGCGCGCGTGCTGTGTTGGTTGTTGGGTGACCATGAACTGTATTATGCGGTTGTAGGTGCGAATTTTGATTAGGTTCGGATTCAACTAATTTTTTGTCTGATGATTTATGCAGCTATTTGTTTTTTAGCGCTGAGTGTGGAATGTGTCAGGTTTTTCTACTCGTTAAGAGAATTTTTATTGTATTCATAGAGCACACAAACTCGTTGAGACAAATCATTAATTTGAATTTTTTGAAAAAGCAAAAAGTGGTTTTGTGAATACTTGGAAATATTTCTTTTTTATTTTATTTTTATAAAGTGTGATTATAATTGCATTTCGCACAAGATGAAAAAATATTTTCACGAGTTGATGAAATAAATTTATATTTTAATTTATTTATGAATAATTCTCATTGTTTACATCATCAATTTACTAGAAAAATGCATTTATATGTTGATTAATGACTCAATCGGTGAGAAAAAGTCAGTTTTAACTACAAAATAATATCATCAATTGTGACATTAAGTATGTTACTAAAACTACCTAAGTATTCAATTAACAAGTGAGGACAAAGATGACTTGGGCTTTAAAATGGCTCATTAGAAGTGCGAGGTGTGAGCTAAAGTAAATCAGGTTTTTATTTTATTGTTAATTAAAACAGTGGGATGTTGAAGATTTACAAGACATTAGGAATTTTACTTAACTTGCCTCCATACACATTACTAATAATAATTGTCATCTTAACATAAAATACTTTGAAAATATTTTCGTTTCACTAAACATGACTGCAAGTGCGACATGTGAATAATTGATATTAATTAACCAAACTACAGAAGAAGAAAAATGAGAAACAGGGTGTGTTTTTCGTTTGCATGTACCGTGCGTGTCACTGATTTGTCGTCTTGTCAATGGTGCAGAGTGTATATATGGCAAGGGCAATGGCACGTGCCACCTTTTTCTGGGGGCGGCTCTGACGTTAATTAGTCCCTGGAGAATGTTTATGAGAATTAGCACACGGACTTTGCTATTGATCAGTGCCGAAGGGAATAGGAATGAGCCACGTCAGCACACGCCTAACAGCTCACAACCCAACCAAACGCGATTCCCGCCTTTGGCACTGCACTCAATCTCTCGTGCCCCCTTCGACCACTTTAACGACAGATTTTTGTGGCGCTGTAGAATACGAGTATTTCCCCTCCTTCCAACCCCGAAATTTCCCATTCCTCTCCCCTGATCTACTTTTTTTTTAAAGGTGTTGGATTTGATGTAGGTCTATATGTATTTTGATGTATTTTTATGGTAGACGCGTGACTCTGAAGAGAGTAAGTGGTCCATAAAAAGGGATGCGAAAGTTGGAGTCGGTTTTTGGCTGGAATAAATTTCAATTCGTGACGCTTGTGTCAATAGATTTTGGAAGTATGACTTCTTACTCTCCCTTTTTATTTTAAATTGAATTTTAAGTTTTTTTAAATAAAAAAATGTAAATGAAATTTTTATTTTAAATATATATTAAAAATTGATTCGAGGTTGTTTGGAAAGAAAAGTGATGTTGGGAGTTATGAAGCCCAAGAAAAAGTTAATTGCGAGTTTCCATGTTAATAAGACCCATTTGATGTCTAATGGGAGAAAGAATCGCTCAACTACACGAACGAGATTAGCTGGTCATAAATCATACACCCCCGCATCACCTCATCAAAAATGGCCGTCATTAAGAAAAAGAGATTAAAAAAGTTACGCTTTTTATTACCAACTTGTAAAATTGACATCCGGTGCAAGAGCAACAGATTGACTTTTTGCATCAACTATATCGACTCAAGAAATATTAAATGATAAATAATAAACAAAAAAAATGAAATTCTACCCAGTGTTAATCGTAAAAATGTTATAATATTACATTGGCGTCAGAATGATATTATATATTGGTTGTAAAGAGAATTTTATGTTCTATAATAATCAATATGGATTTTTTTTCTCTAGTTAAATGATGGGAGAGGAAAAGTTTGTTGATATTAATGTATTATTAATTTACAAGTAGTTATAAAGTATAGAAAATTATTACAGCATATAAAATTGTTTATTAAACGCGAGTTGACAGTTATTAATAATAATATTGTTGTTATATTTATTAAAAATAAATTTAATGAAATTAAATATTAACTTAGCTTTAAGATGTTGTGTGAGTTTGTTTGCGGGAGAAGTCATTTAAGTGAAACATTTAATTGAATTAATCGTTTAGTTGAAATAAATTGAAAATGTTAGTTTAGTGTTGAAAGTGGTGGTTGATGTGGAGGTAGTGGAGCCTGCATTTGTATGGCAGTTTCACCGGTTGTTTTGATTTAACGTCATTTCGAATTCAAGCAGAATTTCTCGTTTTCTACTTGCTCTGCCCTGAAATTTTCTAGTGCTCTGAACGAGCGGAAACTGGTCTTCGTATACAGCTAGCATCGCGAGGTTCGTTGAAAACATCTACATGTTTGCCGGGAGGATTTCGCCTGACGGCGAGAGACTGCAGAGCAGTTCGTGAATAGTGAAAGGACCTGCAACTCGTATGCATCATGGAGTCTAGTCGAGACGCCGCCTGTGGATTCAAGTTGCCATGCCGACTGCGATCGTTATTTTTTCTCCCTTCTATTTTTTTTTGTTTATAAAGTCACATTCCATTACTGAATTATAAAGCCTTAAGTATGGAATTTGGAAAATGTCACTTGAGCAATTTATTGATTTTTCAATTTTTTTTTTAATTTTTTGTTTGTTTATATATATATATTTGTATAAATATATTTTAATCTTGATACAATATCAAGAAATCAGACACGAACAAGATGTTTACTTGTTTTTTCGGAAAGCAGGGGTTGCAGGTGCATCGAGTATGTGTTTGTGCGCATGGGCAATTTGGAGAAGCTATTTTCTTCTGGTGGGGCCTTAATTAAAAGCGTTTTACTGTTTCTCCTTCGGCTGAGCTTCTGTCTGAGCTTCATCTGGAATTCTAGATTGTGCCCGTCTTGGTTATGACCGCGTTTATAGCGTCTTAAACCTCGGGCGACACAATGGCGGCGGCGAGTGTGATACTTCTATTCGTGGCCACAATCTATTGGCGAGTTGTGAAGGGACCGTGAGAAGAGCAGTCTTTTGTTCGCTGACAACGCCATTCTCGTCCATGGTGGGTCACGTGATGTGATCCCGAATCTGGTTGGAGCTTAAAAATTTAAGCTGTGCAGGATGAGTTAATTACTCATAAAGCTTGTCTCGTGCTGAAAGCCAACCGAGGAGATGTGCTAAAGAGAATATTGAATTTAGCCAGTGCCAACAGGAGGCGCCCATGAATCAAGACCGAGTTGGCTCTTACCACTGAGATCGGTGGCGGCTCACGTGGCAGTTATGGCCGACAAGTGATTTGTAGGAAACATAGCAACTTGTGCTACAGCAATATCAAGCTACTTCTCATCTGTCAGGATTATGTATTAAAAAAGTAATTTACTTTTCTTTCTATTTTATTATCCCATTTAAATAAAATGTTTACACAAATTCACTTTGTCTGCTTTAATCTTTATTTTCTTTCATTTTTAAATATTTAAAAATTCTATTTAGATATTAAATTTCTTAAAGTGAATTCATTTTGAATAATTTCATCATCATCAGTGATAAAATGTTTTATTTTATATCACATGTTGTTAAATTTTATGTACATTCTTTAACTTTTTGTGTCAAACGCTTGTTTTTACGAAGCTATTTTAATTATTCACATATTTCTTATTTATTTGTGGTTTCCAAACCGAAACTTCTTTAACTTTTCACCTCTAAATTGTCAGTTTATTTTTAAACTTAACTGCAGTTACAACTTTAAAAAAGAATCAAAATAAGTAGTTAAATTGATATTAAGATAGAAAAGAAAAGTTATCAAGTCATAAAAAAATTGAATTACATTTTATTAAGGTCAATTTGATTTACAGAGACTCATTTAAAAGATGTTTTAATTTAAATTGCAGACAATTCAAGGCCAGGTGGCGGGTTTTATTGGTAAATTATTTAAACTTGTGCTGCTGGGGATTGGGCATGCAATCAGCTTTTAGATGTCAGTGACTGGGATCCCTCTAGTGGCCCCCTCGAATGTTACTATTCTATACATTGTACTTTGTGTGTGTTAAAGGAATAGTAAAGTTAGGTTCTTGGTAGAATTTTCACTTCACTTTGGCGGGGGTGGGTTCCCTAGAGGGCATGTGGGGTTCTGCAGTCGCCTGGTTGAAGTAAGGGGGTTGTAGGAGTGGAGAAGGAGACTGGAATGACTCAATTGAATTGGCCTCGGGGCTTTAGAGCCTTTTCTCGCGTTCGCACTTTGAGACGCCATCTCTCGGTTTGATGGGGGTCTTGAACTCTATGGTGGTAGATGCCGAGCCGTTAATCCCTTCCCCTAGTGTGAGGAATGGAGTTAATAAATCCATCAGGCCGATCAAATCTTGTCAGAACACACGTGTTCTTTCATCATCGCTGACACCTCACGTTTGTGGCACCGTTGCCTCAGGAGATGAGATGCAACCCGAGTCGTCCGACATTTTTTTTTAAGTTGTAAATGCAGGCGAAGGACGAGAGTTGAGATTGGAGTTGTGGCAAGTTTTTTTTTTTTTTTTCCTTGTGGTGTTATCTCGAGTTTTTATTCTACTTTTGCTCTCATTTGAGACCGCTTTTCTATTACGGATTCATAGGATGTAATATGCGTCTCTTGACAAGAAAATATTTTTAATAAAAGCTGACACGAACCGAGAAAAGGAGAAGTGAAGCTAAACCCGCTAATGCAATATCTCCGTATAAATAGCCCGCAGCCTGTAGTGTGAGTCTGGCAAATTTGAACCTCGTCTTTGCGAAACACCGTTTTTGAGTGATGACGCCGTTTAGTGGCGTAATGAGGTTTGGCTGTTTCGTCATCGCACTGCAGTTTCTTAATGAAGGTTTCTAATCCTACGCGAATATTGCCAGATAAAGTTATTATCTTTTGTGAGCTCGATGGCGATGCCTTTGGCTACGCTCGCCTCATTGACGAGACTCCCGTCAAAAACGCGCGCGACATTCTGCTCGCAGCGTGTTTACACTGCAGTTCACAAATCCTTGCTTCTCGTTGATTCGATCAAAGCCGACTTAAAGACGATTACTAGTTATTTGAGGGTGCTCAAATCTGGTACTGAATTTTAAAATTTATTTATAAATTCATCACCCAACATCGTTTTCTTTTATTTCTTTAATGCTGATGTTTATATATGAGAATAAGCACAGATATACAAAATGGCGCAACAGATGCTAGAGTTTATTATTCTAATAGCAAACGATAGTGAAGAACGAGAAAATCTATAAAGATAGAATCTCGTCTAGAATAGAATAGAAAATGAGATTTGCGCAACCTACACGTAAAATTCCGTTGTCACGAAATGGTTTAATTAAAAGATGTAAGATGAGAGAGCGCTCACAAAGATTGATCAGTCTTTAAATAAGAATGCTATTTCACTCGAAAACTCTTCATTTTTTCTCACTACACTTTAGATTTACCAAGCAGCAAGATGGATGATTTTATTTCACTGGCTTAAAGTTAATAATATGTAATTGTGTTTTCTGCGAATAGGGTTAAATGTACCGCTATACACACGACAAGAAACGATATATGTCGAACTGGCGTAGTGTCATGTTAGTCCTGTTTTATTCATTTTTTCCTTTAAATTAAAGTTGAACATACAAAATTAATGACATTTCTGTATTTGAAACTGAATTAAAGTACAAATACATTTCAAAAATACGCTGACTTAGTCAGTCATGCAACAAGAGATGATGGCACATCCGGTGTGGTCAAAACCCCTGTGTTCATCAGGTTGGGGCGCCGAAGGACGGTCAACCAACCGTAGCCATATTTTTAAATTTTTTTTTAGTTACTGCGACTTCATGTCTTGTCCGTCAGTCAAATTTGTTGTTTTTTGCACAACTAAGAATCAGTCACAGTACCCAGAAGGGGCGGTTTTCTTCTCGTTGTAGTTCGAGTGCCTATGCCTGGATGTTTCCGGAAGTGTATGGATTCTCTGCCTAAGTGAGTTTGCAGTCGACGGATGGTAGCAGGATGTGAAATTTTTTTCTTCCCTTATATTCCCTCAACGGGTTTCATTATAACGGGGTTGGTGTGGTACTTGTTGAATCTGATCATGGACACACAATCCAATCTTGGAGACGGGCAGGCGGACATGCAAGCTAGGGGGGAACGCGTGAGAGGGTTTGCGAAGGGAGAAAGAGAGGGGGGGACTTATCATATGCCCACTGCACACATCAATAGCAAGAAAAAAGGGGTTGGGTGGAACGGAAGGGTTTCTTGACGCTAGTATATACAATATATTGTACTTGACGTGATGTTGTAAAAATCTGTACAATTCGATGCACGTGACAAGGGTTTTCATGTCTTTTCTATTATTCGTTAATTTTTTTTTATATTTCCCTTACACTTATGTTAAAGTGAGGATTTATATTGACTTTAATTTGGCATTCATGAATTCATGCGCTGTCGAACATGAGTACATTGTATACATACCGAGTGGGCGTCGGCTGCCCTTTGACCCGTTTTTCTCCCTTCTTTTCTTTCTATGTGCAGCTGTCGTGTCTCGCTCTGGTTTTTGATGGTGCAAATTTGATGGAGTGAGATGCATCGCACGTTAAGCAGATCGCTTTTAGCTTTCATTAATGCTTAGTGGCGCGGCTGACTTTTTCGTATGGGCCTTGAACCCTGGTTGCCGCTGGAGTTGAGATGCGGGGGCGGGGTCTGATTAAATTTTCGTCTTGGGAGGGTTTGTCACGTCTCGTTCACTTATTATCGCTTATGCGTGAAGATCAAGCACCCCTCCTACTTTGCTGGACTCGAAGACACATACCTGATCTGCATACAATCGCTCGTAAATGATCGAGTGACAAGTGCATCGAGTTTCACGGCGCACACATACAAAAAAATTGTATGCCGAATTCGTGGGTTTTCCGTTTGATATTTATCAACTAGGAATTTTTTATATTAAATATATTATAATTTTTTTTGAATTTTATTATAATTTTGCAACATTGTAAAAAATGTAAATTTAAAAGTATGGCTCTTCTAGGTTACCGTAGAGACGGTAATGGCGTAATTGCATGAGTGAAAAGATAAATTTTAAAAACTATTATATGCAAATAGTTTGTAAATAGTTTTCCTCATTTATATATCAATTTTGAATATCTTATTAGATATCTGAGATAAGTTTGATGCGATGTTTGAATTGATTTAACCATCAACAGGAAGGTTGTAATGTTCTACTATTATTAGGTGCATTGATGCGAGGTAGAATGAGGAAAAAATTACATGTATGGGGCTAAATATTTCAAGTTGTTTCGCAGAAGAATGGCCAATTGGAAATAAAAGAGACAGAAAGTAGTTTCCACTTGACTAACAGATGTACAATTTGGAATTGTATGTTACTTCTCTTATCTATCTTTCCAGGACTTCTCTTCGGGATTAGTTGCTTGTGATGCCACTTGTAGTGTGTAAGCCAATTAATCTTAGAAATCGTAGTAAAGCGCACAAAAGACTTTTTTTTTCTATTTCGAATTCTATACACACAAACAACACAAGACATCTTTTATTGATTCTTATTTCTATTTTGAAATTTAATACATTTAATTTGAAGTTAAAAACAATTTTTCTTGTTTATTTCTATCCGCCATTTTCTTTGTTGCAATCACTTTTTTTTTTCTTATCATTATCATCGTTGTCATTAGCTTTTTCTTCGACTTGAATCAAGACGGAAGTGAATAGCAGGGAGTCTGTGTGCAATGTGCTAAATGGGAAAATACGATTGGTTTGGAATAAAATAGATTTTGACGGAAATTGTTTTCTCCCTTTCGTCTCCGTCCCTTGGGATTTATTTAATTTGAAGTGCGTGTCTTGTATCGATCAACATAAACTGTAAATATCCTCTCTTTTTCCTCTCCTCTTGTTTTCTTTGCGAAAAAAAAAGGAAATCAAATTAATGACCTTCATCTTTTATAGAAGAGGAACCCGCCAAAGGAAGGGAGACATGAAAAGAAAAGAAAAAAAATTATAAAGAAAGAAAAAATGACGTGACGTTTCGGGTAATTTATGCGCAATGCCAGCGGCTGTCAATCATTTATATAGTCACGGTCGCATTCCGATGGATCACGTCCAAGAATTTGCATTTTAAAATAGTCGAGGAACTCACCTTTTATTCGTAGAAGGTGTACTGTATAAAATCTCTAAGTGACTTGTATCCATTTTAAGCGTCAATCAAACTGGCAATTTTAGTCGATCGAATTTGCATAATTTGTTATTTTCTCGTTACCATCACAAAAGTTGTATTTTCAAATTGTTCGTTGTATTTTCTGGTGTAATCGATTAGCAAATGTTGCTTTTCTTTCAGTGTAGTCGTTTGTTGTTGCATCTGCTGGTAATTTGCTTAGCCGGCATGACAGACTGCATTATGGCAGAGCTTGCGCCACAAATTGGGCGTAATTGCGTTTGGGAATTTGAGCTGTATGGTCCAGAAAACTTTGCTTGCTCGCCAATCGATCAGTGAGATATAAATTAATGAAGCGAGCTTCGACTTGGATCAAAATGACCGGTTAATTGCAGCAGTTTTCAATTTGTATACAGTTTCGAAAAGTCGACGCTTTACAATCTCTTCTTTGAAGTGTTGGGATGTAGCTCAAACCACAAGTAACTAATCGATAAATAATTTTTAAAAAGATTGTTTGATGCATCAATTATGTCAGGATTCGGCTCGTTTAAAAAGAAAGTGGTTTTAGTTGACTATATCGTTTTCGGATCTTGTAATGGTAAGTTATATTATGATTTGCACCTGACTTTATATTCTGAGATTAGATTTGGTTTAAGCTCGACTCGTGGAACCGTCTCAGTTCCTTCGTTCGTTTCTCATTACGTGATGTTAAGCAAAGTGGTGAGATAATTTTATCGTGTGAAATTTATGACCGTGGAGCGGCCAAAGGAAGAGGTCTTTTGCGACCGTAGCAGACGTCAGGCCGAACGCGCAGGTGTCCGTTCGCACAGCAATTAACCTTTTGGGAACCAGGGTGTCAGCTTGGCACCCCCCTGGCTTGCAAATTTATGGAGGTCGGATGGGAATAATTTCCCGACAAACTTCTCGACGAGAAGAGAGTTGAAATGTGTCTGTGAAAGGATGATTGAGGGCCAGTTGGAGGATCTCTCGGGTGCAAAATTTGTTTAACAAAAGAAGTGCTTTAAGCATCTGAATCGAGTTCCGTCACCAGATAGCGTCATTGTCTTCTGCAACCTATTGTGGTTACTGTTGGGTGAATGGCATTCAACATTTTTCTTCATCAAACTTGAACTAATTTTTTTTTCTTTATGGGACACTTAATCTACTTCAAACTTATCATTATTTTTATAATAATTATTATAATATATTATTATAAAATTTATTTTTTCCTACGAGGTATTATTAAAACAAGTTATTGCCACCGTGTGGGAAGTGGTTTAGCTGGGTCTTGCTCCAATAGTTTTGATCAGATGTACGGAAGAAGAGGAATTAGGGTGATTGTTGACCCATGAATTTAGTTTGGGGGGAAAGGAACAGTCGGGTCAAGAGGAAGGGCTAATGTATAGAGAACGCGTGCAGAGTTGCTTTATGGGTCAACTGAATGGGCTTAGAACGGAACGTTTTGAGGAGAATCATTTTGTGTAAGTCACGCCAAGGAGAACAATGATGACGATGATGATGATGATGGGATGGTGGATTATGGTTCGTTTCCCATGATGCTCGATCTGCTCGGACGTATACCTCTGCAGGGTATAGGTCCATTAAGAGGAGTTAGGGGAGAACCATTAAAATTATGGCTATGGCTAATTGCGGTCTGCCAATGTTCCCTGCGGCCACATGGTGGCGCGTTGGATGGTACCACTGAGCCGTGCACGCTAGTTTACAGATCCCAATGACGTCATAATCGCGGGGGTGTCTTGGCCAAGTTGGGGTTGTCAGAAGGAGAAAAATTCGCTTAGAGCGCAGCGGGCGGTTTGCCCGTCATTGATGGATGGGTCTGTCATCGCTAGGAGTTTTAAAGAGAGACCTGGAAAAGTTTTGTTCACTAGAGGGAGTCTACTTTGGTCGTAATGGCATGTGTATTGCGCTTCTGGATTTGGTAATTGGGGCGAGGCGAGTGAATCCCGCTGCGATTGGCTATCTGAGTCCATTAAAAGGGTCGTAGGAAAATGGACCTAATTGAGTCGGCTCCATTAACGGCTCCACGTGAGGCCCTTAGTCGACCCCTGACTAAGATGCGAGTGCATCGCCTCCCGGTGTGTGCCGTGCCAGCCAACTAGGGGTGAAAATTCATTTGGGGTTCCTTATTTCACTTTACACGCAGCTGGTACCGTTGAGTTGCGAAACCGAGTTGACTTTGATGTAAACAACTTTTCTCTATTCAATTAATTGCATTCATTTGTACAAACTTTTCTTTGAATATTTTTGTTTACAACTGCCGCAGGAATCGTATGTAGATTTGATTCTGTCTTTGCCTACAGGTTCTACATTGCAGTTGATTAAAGGTAATTACAGGTTATGAGTTGAAGAAATAGTAAGCAGAGATTACTACAACTGGAAACAAATGTTATTAAATCAGTTTTTAATTTGAAATAAATGTGATAAATGATATATTAAATTACAATTTGCTTCTTCCGTTACAAAATCGGTTTCAGAGAACAATAAAAGGAGAAAATGCACTTAAAAACAGCATATGGTTTCCATTTTAATTTTTTAATTTTTTTTAACAAAATAAATGGCGATGATTGATGTTCAAAACAGGAAGAGGATGACTTTATCATCTGCTTATATGAGTTGTTTAATTTTATTTTATTTTATTATATTTTTTTCGGGTTAATATTATGCTCGAATGGTTCATTAAGTGTCCATTGCAGCTGTGAATGTTTTTTTATCAAGTATGCAAAAGTAGGGTTTGGATTAAAAAAGAATTAAATTATATGGGTGTGTGAGAGGTGGACTTTTTATACGCTCAAGGGAAACAGGTGGTTTGGAAACGTGACGGAAGTGGTGCTTTCTTCTTAGAAAAGGTGCCGGTGCCAGTGTGAAGACTGAACGCGGGTCGTTGTAATGGGAGGTGTGGTGCGTGCAGTTGATACACACGACCAGTTTGTATTTTTCATTTTTTCTTCCCCATTTTCTTTTTTTCCTGCAGAACAAACAGCAAACCGCACTTTTATATCGATCTTGTGTGCTCTAGACCACACATAAGTTAGAATTAAGTAAAGGGGGGAAGAAGAAGGAAAAAATTAAAGGCAACGAACGTCTTTCTCTTCGACTCTTTCTCTTCTTTCTAGCCGTAGTTTGACGGGACGTGCAGACCTTTCGCTTGAGCGCGTTCGTCTCACAGGCCGTCGCCCCCTATCAGCCAATGGCAGCAGGTTGAGTTCACCTGCACCTGCTTGCACTGGGTGTGTGATAACATCAAAAAAGCAAAATCCCAACGCTGGCGTTGTTTCCTTTCCTCTCGCTTGACCCCTTTAGCCCTCGCTATTCGTTTGATTGGTGACATGCCTATATTTTGATGGACAACTTGCAAATCGAAGGGTCAAGGCCCTCGTTCTTCTGCACATTTGCGTAAAGTACTAGAAGAGTTAAAACAATTTTTAATCTTCTGTTTGTTTTTTTTTTATTTTTTTTTTTGGTTCCTCGAGGAAGGAAGTGCAGCTACTTAATTGGAACGCACAATTGAACTTTTTTTTGAATTCTCTTTTCCTTTTTATAAAGGGTAAAAATGGGTGTAGGTTCACGGCCAGGGACGCGGGAGGTCAGCGAGGCGTGCGTTCGTTTGATTGCGAGCAGTTAAGGATATGCATTTTGTGTGTGACGTTGTGGTTTCACTCTCCCACTAGCCTGTCATGCGGTATGATGGATGGATTTGTTGTTGTTGCATTTTGTTCCACCAGAGGCCGCCTGTTCGGTCTTGGTGTATGTCACCCAATAGTAATTAGGCCCTATTCACCAACGATGCGAGATGGACTCGCCCTGCTTTATCTAATAGCTGGTTTCTGTAAAACGAAACAAATGTTTCTTGTATTTTCTTCTTTTTCTCACTGATCCTTCAAACTTTAACCGAAACCCAATTTCATCTGCCCTCTCTGCACACTTTTCTTTTTATTATTGTTGTTTATTATTATGTTTTTGCTCTTGTCTTGTCACGTGACATGACAATCCATCAACAAGATGGCGCGAGAAACGTGACTGAAATAATGAAGGAATGAAAATATAAAAATAGGAAAGGGTTTTATAATAGGCACAAAAGGTCATTTTGGAAAAGTATTTTTTTAATCTCGTCGAATCTCGTGTAATCTCTTCATTTCATTATCATTTGGTTAATCGTTCATATAAAAGGTTAAGTTTGTGAGGTCGTTTTAGAGAGTGGGCGTTGCCCTTGACCATAGTTCACGATCGCAGACCACGCACGGAGTTTGCTTCTCCTCTAGGGAGGTGGTGAGGAAATTTGGTAACCATAGTAACGTTAGAAGCAGGTGGACTTTAGAGAATTGCCCTCCTCCTTGTGTCTACTGAGGGGAGGAAATGGAAAGTAAATTTAAAAGTTTCGTTTCTCCACAGGTAAAGTTGGGAGTGGTTGGATTTCGAAAATTCCACGCTGTTTACATAATTTATTCACGTAGAGATAAAGTTTTCTACTTAAGTTTTACAAAGATTTTGCAGATGATTACGATGCTCCAGGGGTCTCGTCATGGCCACGTAATTGCGAGGGCAAACGTTAAGGTCGAGTCAAGTTTTGAGCTGTATCGCCATCACTGTTTTAATGATTTTTTTTTTATAAATAAATCGAACACTTTTTGTTTTTGTGGACCGAGTTTCCATGACAACTGATTTTTCGCAAGTGAAATTTGTTTTTTCTTTTTTTTTTTTTAAAGAGATTAATAATATTTTTTTGTGTGAAGATGTTTCCTACTCCGTTTGTTTGTGGGTGGATAGGATTGAATCGGCGTCGGTGCCATTGTGTGCGTGCGGTGACGCGTCCATGGCGCCACAAAAGCTTAGGCAGAGATGCGAGCCAATGTGAGGCGATTTATAGGGAAAATGATGTGTTAAGTAACAAAAGAAGAGAAAATCCTAGCAAAGAATTGCGTTGTTCACTTTTGAGGGGATTTTCTTTTTCTACTTGAAAAGTGAATATTTGTATATTTTTATTTTTATGTATTTTTTATACCAAATTAAAATTAATTTAATACAATATTTTCTAACAAAAAAGAGTTAATATTTAATTTTTATAAAAATAAAATTTGAATACTAATTAAAATGCAATTAAAAAAAAATAGAAAGTAACATTTAAAAACATCAGACCGGTTCTAATTGCAAAAGCGACTTTTTCCGCGATCGTTTGATGACGTCACATCCCGTCTACTTGTACGGTCGAATTTGGACTCGGCGGGAATACCCCGCAGGGAAATACGCCAGTAATTAGGTTCGGCCTGCAGGCAGTGGAGTGTTGCGTTCGAAACGCGTGCCGTGTGCAGTGCGTGGAGACCCTTCCTCCCCTGGTCCGTCACCCCTTTCCTTTCTCTCCGCACTCTTCAGTATGTGTGAGTTGTGTGTGATGCAACAAGTTGTTCTCCCGACCGGTTCCGACTTGACTCACACACTGTTCAGCGTTGGCTGCAGTGCAGACGCGTTTCTAAGTCGCGCTGGGTATGGAGCCAGCCGCGCGTCCTTGGAGTGCGTCCGTTCTCGAGTCCCTCGGGAGCTATTGGCTTTGTAACTCGCTCTCCACTTACTTTTATGGCCCTGGATTTTCGGGCCCGGGGATTTATGGACGAATATCGTCATGGTAACCATTAACACAACAACTATCGATAGATCGTATTTGTGCGTGGGCGTCGATCAAAAAATCCTGTTTGTAATTTACCAAATGGTAAGTTCAGATTTGTTGCTGCTTTTTCAACTTTTTTTTATTTTTAACGATTAGAAAAAACATTTTATTACAAGTATAAAGTAGTTTTTGTCGGTGGGGGTCTGTTAAAAACGAGTTTTTAATGAATTTGCTGTGCTGTTAGAGTGGGTGTTTTTATGGCTGGACACGCATTCCGTTTGCACTATAAACAGACTTCCTTCACTCGGCTTCGCATTTCGGCAGCTGCAAATCTGCTGTGTTGGCCATGGGGGGAGGAAAGCACTGGTCTGGCGCCAGGAAACATAAGATCTAAAAGTATATAGTGTAAAAAATTGTTTGTTTATTCTGTGATGCTATTTGCGCATGGGAAAGTCTTCTAATTAATGTAATACGCTTGAAAAAATAATGGGAAGAATATTTTGATGTCTTATAGCACGAGCGTTGTATGATTACTGAATTTTTTTACTCGATCGGATCACTTAAAAAATGATTAAGATTTATCGTTTACTTTGCTTGCCGGTATCGGTCTGCTTATAAAGTGTGTAATTTGTATTTGGTTCAAGTGCATCTCGCAGCTGTGCTAGAGGGTGACTGACCTTGGGTTTCTTTCTCTTCATTTTGCTATATGGAATATAATTTGGGTGCATTTTTTCTCTCACTTTTTATCCCGCGAGTGATAATTGGTTCTGCCAACTACGGGCACCAGGTGCGGCGTCTCTAGCTTCCCCCACTATCCCTCGTGCCCCCCTCTCCACTCTGCCTTCTATATATATTTTTTTTCATCATGATTCGTACCGGGTTGAAGAGTAATGGAAATCGAGGGGGAGGAGCAGTTGAACATGACAATGGCGCCCTCTGGAAAAGTCAGTCCGGCACAGTAAACAGGATGCGAGTGAGTGCAACAACTCCTCTCTCTACCTAGCTCTTATGACTTGAAAGGGAATTTTAAGATAGAAAAAGAAAAGGTGGAATTTAAAGATAAAAAAAGCTAGTCAAGGGTCCGTGAAGCTTTTCCTGTGGGAGGAATGAAGATGAAGAAAAAAAAATGATAGTGCATTCGTGATATTACGTCACGACGATGATCATAAATGAGGTTGATGGTTTGTGATGGTTGAAGGGGATTTAAGAGTAGAACGCGTGCCAAGTGGGTTTATGGACAAGTTGATGTCAGAATGTGTCATCGAGTAGCACTTGTTGTGGCTTGTAACGTGAGTATTTTTCGCCAGTTTAAGAATAAACTGACAAATAAGTCAAGATGATTGTTTAAATGTTTAACATGTGTGCTTGTCAAGATTTAAGTGCCCGTATGTACGGGAATGTGTTGGAGCCATTAATTCTCTTTTTTTATTTTCTTTTTTTATGATTGTTTTATCTCTCTTAACATGTTGAAGAAATATTGTAAAAGATTAGAGATTTGTGTCATTCGCTTATCAGATAGAACTTAATTGGCTAATAAATTCCCATTGAAAATTATTGGTTTTATGACGTCATTTTAGGTGTGTAATTTTTCGAAATTTTGTCTTGCTCTTGAAAATTTAATATAAAAATTGTATAAAAATTTTATGACGTTTTAAACCATTTAAAAATGTTATTTACAAAATTGTAATATGTAAAAGAATTTAACGAATTGGGAATCAATTTTAATGAATGCATTTATGAATTTAAATTTTTATAGATTGAAAAAATATCTCCATGACAATTCGTGCAAATGTCATGGTTTGAAAAAGCGTTTGATAAGGGGTGCGTTAAATGCATCGAGTGTTTTGTTTTACGAGTTGTCAATCAATAAATAGGTTTGAGAGTAGAGAGAATGGAGTTAATTGTGCCCACGTATGATAAATGTTTGTTCAACGGTGTATGGCGTCGCGTGCGTTCTTTGCTTGGCGTCTCTCACTTTTGTTCGCTTAAAATAATATTGATGAGATGAGGCAGGACTTTGAAAATATTATTTCGACTTTGGAGTGGATTAGTCACATGGCTTTGCCAACTCTCTTTCCCACTCTTCATCCCCCTGGTGGCCAATGGTGGAGTGAGATCGATTTAAGACCCGAGGTGTTGGATCAGACTTTTCCATTTAGACTGCAGCTGAAAGTGAAAACCTTTTCGTCGCTTGTCACAACACGCAGTTTCAAACTTACTCTTTGACTACGATCGATTGCCAACAAATATCGATGTCTCAACTTGAAATTAAAATTGTATACAAAGGTAAGACTAAATTTCAAAGGTGTGTTGCCGGGTTTTATGGGCAGTAGGAGAAGAGAGGGGAAAGGAAAGCAATTTTTTCTTGGCCAACTTTAGCTCGTGGGTGGTCAAAGTCACAAAGTGTAATCTCGAGAGTATTTTATGGGTTTGGGGTGAAAATGTTTATTTGTTTACTAATTTTTACTGTTTTTTTTTTCTTGAAAGAGAAGTATTTTTAATTTATTCGTTTATTTTGAATTTTTTTCTTATAAAATAATAAAACGAGTGCATTAAAATCATTGAAGCGGAATATGAAAGGGAAGGGAATTATAGTGTTAGGGTTGTCGAAAAAAATAAAGGTGAACAAAGGTTATGTGTTGGCTGAGTGGGTTTTCATGAAGTGGAATCTATTTTCGGACCAGTGGGTTTGTTTGCGATTTTATGCAGAGTCATTGCAAACTTTGCTCGCGATTGAAAAAAGACGCGTTTCGAGCAGGGGGTCATCCAGGGCTGAAGTTAGCCACACCTAAGGGTGGATGAGATAAGGTTGTTTTGTGAGCACACTGATCAATTTATCACTAGTTGTTTATAAAGTGCAACTTGGATATTAATAATATACTAGAGGAAATATAATATATTTTTTGTTTTTAATCATGTCGAGAGATGGAATGTTTTGTTTGAAATTTGTACCAGGTGTGTTTTCCGTCGGATATAATTTTAATCCGTGCCCGTTGATGTTTTTATCATTTATTACCATGTCTTAGAGTACAATAAACCGGGGAGTTCACTCACTGGATCCTCCATAAATGAATCCCATTGGCATAAAAATAAATCCCCTGATGAGTAAAACGTGATGTGCGGTTGTTCTTTGTTCAAAGGATAAATAAAAAAAATTAAATAATAAATTTATTTTTATGAAATGTCATATCGTTGAATAAACATAAAATGACGATACAAAAGTATTTATGTTATTATCCTTTTTTTTTATTGTTTCTGTAGTTATTTTTTATTTATTTATATATTTTTTAATGTTTTTTTTGTGATTGTGATGTGGGTTTTACTTTGTTTTGTCCTTGAATGAACGATTTAGGTGGCAGTGGACAAATGACTGTGGAGTGAGTTGGTCGTCATGGGAACGGTGTTGATGCAGTTGATTTAATGGCAGTTCATTTGTCATCAATTGCGCTGATCAATAAATCATTACAAGTAGTGATGTCGTTCCTGATGGCCAAAGATAACTCAACTGTCACGAAGTGTAACTCCTCTTATAAAAATAAAATGGAAAATATCGAATAAAATAAAAACAAAACAAAACAAAAGGTTTAGTTGGTAGTGATGAGCTGTTATGTTTGGAGAAATTACGTCATTTCTATTATTTCTATATTTATTTGATTGTGATTTGGACAAAGAGTGATTTCTATGAAAACGGAATAATTCATGAGGATATTGCAGATAGTCATCAAATTTTTAGTAACAGGTGGCTCGAATTTGTCGAGTTTATTAATTTCTTTTTATTTCGAGTCAGTTGAGGAAGTTGCATTTGATATTGCACATCAATGAATAATTGATGTCCATGAATTATTTATGTAAAACAACAATAAAGGGAGCAGTGTTCTATTTCAATATTTGAGCAACTGTAATTATAATCCGGTAAAAATTAAAGAATTTTTCTTTCTTGAGATTCTTAATAAAATATTTAAGTTTCGTATTATCTCATTTTTCATTATTTTTTTCCATTTTGCTTCAAGGATTTATTTAAGGATTTTTTATTTCGGGAATTGCAGTGAGAGGGGAAAATGGTTCATTAAGAAATTTATCTTAGTCGTTCATCTGTTTGAGAATATGATTCCTATCACTATTAGTTGTGTGTGAGAGAGTTGTCTTGTTGACGTTAGTGAGTCATGAATTACAGGCTGAAGCTAAGTCATTAGTCTTGGCCATGACACAGTGTATACTTAGTGATGACGACTTGCTAAGATGATGTTTTTGATCTGAGGATCTATATATTTTTTTCTAGCTTTTTTTCTTTTTCGTCACTGGGGACCGCGACGTGAATCATTTGTGCGAAGCTTGACATGTGACGCGTGCTGAAGTAAACCTAAACTCTCGATCAGTAATCTGATACCAAACGGTTCACTAACAAATTCTTGACGAAATTTTAGCCATGTAAATAACATTAATTATTTAATTTTTCAAAATTACTAATTTATTTAAATCCGTTTTGAAATTTATTCGAAATTTATTTTAATTTAGCAGTTTGTTGATTACGCTTATAATTTACTCAGTTTGTTACAGGAAAGATGTTTTTCAATTTTTTTTCTTATCTAAAGAGAAAAATGAGTAAATCACAAAGCAGAGGGGCGCCAGGTGTGAGCTCAAGCCAGCAGAACCAACATTTATGAGGCTGTAAAAGTGCGGGACGCCTCGCCTGGTCTCCGAGTGTGTCATAATCGCCTCGAAGATAGCTTCGCATTCTCATGTCTTTTGTTTGATGTGATAAATAAGAAGCAGGCGCATCCTCTGTTGCACTCTTTCCTCAACCAAGGCCGCAATTATGATCGCCATTAGAGGGACAAATAATAGCACCTGAGCGTACTTAAGCTCCACAAACCCATCTATTAGACATTTCTGCGGAATCTAACACGTTGCCCCACGCAAAACTCAATCACTGAAACTTAAATCCACTAAAACGTTTATTAGTATATAAAAATGTACCTAATTGTATATTTTTTATGAAGTATGATTATTTTTATTCATCTGATTTATTTTTATCTTTTTATTGCAGATTCGTGTGATAACGTCATCAAAAATGAGTCTCACGTTTACCGCAGATTGACCATCGGACTTTGGACGATGTTTGAGGTAAGGACTCATGTGGCCCTTTGGAAACGATCAGGCGTCTTGCACGCGTTGTATAGATAGCATTGAGCAAAAAAGCTATAAGAAGTCAGTTCACGTGAAGAGAAATCCGAGTCGCTCTCATTCTGATTCGCACGCAATTGAAGCTATCAGAGGGAAATGGCAATTCTCGCAAACGCCATTTCACATGTGTTTGAGAATACGTCTCTTTTCATCCCGAGCTCTATCGTATATACGATGGGGTGTATGAGAGACGCTGATGGCTGAAATGGGTCTGAAGAATCGACAACAGTATGCGCTTCGAAAGCCGTGCACACACACTATTTTTCCCGACTCGCATTTGATTCTTATTCTTAAGCAGTGGGTTCACTGAGGGGGAGATGAAAGATTCGGGGTTGGAAAGGTCTTGTCATTCGGATAATAATGTTTGATAAAATACTCGAGATTATATAGAATCGTTGCACTAAGTAAAGTAAAAATGATAATGGAATATTCTCCAAAGTAAATGTCACCTTTTATAATCTTAAACATTTTATATAAGAAAATATACGGATACTGTCGCTTTATTCTGCTCTTTTATTTTTCGTGTTTCTACGGATGTGAAAAAGTTATTTTATTTTCTATTTTCACTTTGAAGTACTGTACAGAGAATTCTAAATTGCACGCAGCTGTTTTACGATTGTAAATATACATTTCGTTCACATTGCGCACCAAATTGACCAAATCTTTTATTTTTTTCCTTCTACCGTGTTACGCAAACATCAATTCGTAAGTGAATATACGTAATATATATATACATTGTGTATGTGGGTACTGCAAAGTGCATTAATCTTGTGTAAATTGACCCGTAATTTACTTTTCGTTGTCACTTCTGTCATCTTGATTGATCGCTATTTGATTCGAGTACTTTATTACTCGTAGATAAACAGTGCATCTTTAAGTTAGTGTGATTACTAAATGCGTATACGACTACTGACTCTTGTAAATCAGGATATAACTAAATTGGATTTTTTTTAATGATGTCATACAAGTGACGATTACCGTTGGCATGTGGTAACAAACTTGTATTACCACATTTAGTGCTGGAATTGGGCCGCCATGACCCTGTATCGCACTGCTTAATGCAACACTAGATTTGAATTTCCATTTGAATAGGACCATAACAGCTCGCAGCAAGTATGAAAAAAAGATGATGTGGGTTCTTTAAATAAACTCGAGCCCTGTGGCTACGTTTAAGCTAACGAATCGGTCGACATTTTAGATTTATTGTCCGATTGTGTTTTGCTCGAGTTTAATTATTTCACTCCTATTCTTAATTTATGTTTACGTTTTTTTTTTGTTTTTTTTATTTTTTTATGTATTTATGAAAGAAGAGTTTAATTTTGATGTGGTTTTGAGTGGATGGGAATTTAAATTTAATAGTGTGTTTGTGTTTGAGGTTAGTTTAAGGGAGGGTGGGTGATATGATTGAAGTTGGAAAAGAACATGGAGAATAAAATGTCAGTTATGGTAAATATGTTGTGTCTGAAATGGTGTTTTGAAGAAACGCCTATTGACCTTCACGTTGCAGTCTGCGTCTGCATGTTGCGAGTATGAAAAATGTGGTCTGTAAAAGACATCGTGTGGTTTTTTAGTGTCTATGAGTGACTTCTTTGTCTTAAACTCATTTATTGAGGTCTGAAGGAAATTGAGGTCTGAAGGATTTGTTTACAAGCAAAGTTGTTTTCTTTATCGTTGCTTATTGATTATTTATATGAAAAGAACACTAAAGGAACTAAGAAACTAGTTCAATTTATATCAAAAGCCAAGGATAAAGATGTTAGATTTTTATCGGTTTCACGAATTGTTTGTAACTTAAACGATTTGATTATAAAATTAAATTGCTACTTGTTTTTTTGGCTTTTTTTTAAATATTTTTAATTTTGGTCAGTGTCTAAATTATGTTTTATTTTTATTATTTAATGGTAGAATGAACAACCCATAAAACGAGATCGTGACTAAACAGCGGCCATGTTTGATTTTGTCATGATAATGGGATTAAAACTGAAATTTTAGTTTAGATTTTTAAGAAGAAAAATTTGGATGTTTTAAAGAAAATGTCACTTGAAATTTAAACTGTTGAATTTTTTACAAGTCGCGATTCAAACTTGACATTGGATGAATATCATGGTTAAAATGTGAGAAGAAAATAAGTTAGATATTTTTTTAAAAAATTCCAACTGTCATTTTGAAAAATGTATCAATAATTTACGTCTAACTTTAGTTTTCTTTTCGTTTTCCAAAAAAAAAACAAAAGACAAAATCTATATATTTTTCTATTCTTTTACTTGATCAATATTAAGTGCAAAAAGATTTTAACACCATGAATTAATAATTATTAAGTTATGATGTGACATCTCACAATTTAATAGTTTATGTATTGCATACGACAGGTTTGTTAATTCTTTTTAAATGAGTAAAATTATTTCTTAAATGTGAACATGTTTGTCTTGAAGTTAAATTAATAACCTCTTTCTTCATTGGTTTCACTTCTTTGGTAATGATGTCCACTAAATCAGTAAAAAAAAATTGTTTTTTTTTACTGGGGTTTAAATGGAGGAGCAGGGAGTTTGTTGTGTTTACAGGCAATTTGTACCGAGCTATGTTTCTCTTTTTTTACTTTTATTTTTATTTTTTTTTTAAGAAGAAAAAGATAAAACTCTAGACAACTGACTATAAATTTTTTCACTTTTTTTCTGGTTTAATTTTTTTGTTTAAATACCTCAGTTATTTAGGACTATGAATCTTTCCTTCCTTACACAATAAATCTAGATTTTAATGAATTTTTTTACTCATATTTTTACATTCATTTTTTTTAAATAAAAAATAAATTTATGGTTTTCTCAATCCAAATTGATTGGTTATGGAAATATTGTTTTCAATGTGTTATTTTAATATGAAAATATGAATTATTTTATTTTTTCTTTCCCCTTTAAACTCATTTGTCATTGAATTTTGTTTTGGATGAAAAAAAGGTTGAACAAATTGTGCATGAAGAAGATTAAAATGGAATATGAATGGAAATTTATAATAAGCAATGAATAAATTTAAATGGTGAAAATTGGGTGTTTAAATATGAAAAATGGTTGACTTATAAAACAAAAGGCAGAAAATAAATAAAGATACAAACTGTCTGACATTTTATAAAAATGATGTTTTAGCGTGAGTTTTTTGAATTTAGATAAATATAAAATGAAGTGTCGGTCTAATTACAAAGATTCAATCTTGATCCTATAAACTTTATGAGAGATAAATACAACAAAATTAGTTAATTACATTTTTTCGTTCTGTGTTCATGATTTGAGCTTAACACACATCTTGTAATTTTTTATTTTCTTTTTTTCTTTTAATTCTTGGAAGCGACTAATGACAGAGAAAAGCATGAAAGGTTGAGCACGCAAAGGAATTTCGAATTCGTTTTTGTCTAGAATCGAGATTAAATTCATAAGTAAACACTACACTGTAATTTACTTGTGACTTTTGTTAATGAAACTTTGATCTACTCGGCAAGTTTTAATTGAATTTTTACCTTTGCTAAATTGAAATGGCTGCAATTACACTAAAATGTTGCCAAAGGATTGTTTTCATTCGACATTTTCATCATTTCAATCCCATATATGAATATTGACTTTAAAGAGGGAAAAGGGGAATGTTATGCCCCCCTTCTTAGACCTTCATTTAGTCTAATTGGTAGCTACCAACTTAGATATTAATAAAAGTGCAGTAATGGGATGTTGTGCTAAGCCCAGGTAATGTTGGTCCAACAGTTTTATTATTCAGATTGATGAGAGATGGAAGCACTTTAGGTCCTTCCCTCCATAGTGCATTCTCAAATTAAATTCTAGTGAAATATAGGCTTAAGTCCAATATTGACACACTCGCGTGATACTGCCCTATTATCTTTCTTCATTTTTTCAAAAGTTGAAAATGAGGATAGTAAACACACTGATGCAACATAATTTGTAAAAATGTTGTGTAAAATGGGTTTTAAAGCAGATGATGAAAGCGTTGTTGAATTCATCCATTTGGTTGATTATAATGAGATTAGTCGGCACAATGTAGATTTTAGAGGATACTACAACAAAGAAGCTTAATTGCTATAATAGCTATCATTAATTGCATTACTTTAATGCTAATATTGTCAAAAAATGATTTTTTCCGCTATCTTTTGTTGTTGGAATTAAAATTTTAAATTTTTTTAAAATTTTATTTGAGTTTTAATGAGTAATTTTTGATAATAAAATTAAAAGAAGGAAATTTAATTGGAATTTAAAAATAAATTTTTTATTTGATTCATGCAAAAATATTTTATTTTGAATAATATTTAATAAATTCTCGAATTTTTTGTTTGAAAGTTAGTGATGTGAAAGTTGTTTACCGTTCAACGTAAAGCGGAGATTTGCTTTATCCAGCAATGATTTCCATATTTCCTTTTTTGATTATCATGCAAGCGGAACTCTGAAATTTTTTTGTTTAATGGGATTCATCTATCCTAGAATTGTAAAAAAAATTGTTAAGGGGGGTGTTGGGAGATAGAGGAGGTGAAGAAGAAACAAGAAAGCATTCATTTGTTCGTTTGAAGAAATATGATGCATCAACTTTGGTTTCGCTTTTCATTTCAATTGCTAATATTATAAAAATAAAAGTTTTGTTTGCTTTTTATTTTAATGCTTTCACACGAAAAATGATATGAAAATTGGAGAATATCCTCTTTCTTTGTTAAAATATTTTTTTAATATTTTTTTTCGAGAGTGGTATTATATGAAACGTGTTTTTCTTGAGTGATTTCGATTATAGCGTGTGCCCTCTTACGGTGTCTAATAAAGATGAAACAAAAGAAGAATGTTTTAACTGAAAAGAAGAAAAAAATCGAGGAATCAAATTCTCATCCGGAGAATTTGAAAAGCGCTTATTAAAACAATAAATGCGCGCTCATTGATTTCACAAGATGACGACAGACGGCCATCTTGGCAAAGTTGTCGTCTCAAAAGCCAAGTTGAATAATTCACCACCAGCGAGAGATGCTGCTTCTGACATTCTTCCAATCCTTTTGTTTCACAAGAATTGGCTTTTCGCTTTTGTTTGTGTCATACGATGTGAATTAGTCTCTCTTTCTCGTAATTGGCTCTCTCAATGAGACTCAATGAGACTCAGCAATAAAGAATAAAAAAGAAAAAAGAAACTGGGGGCGGGAGACAGAGAATAGAGGAGGACATTTTGAATAGTGTCTATTTGCTTGTAAGAATCGGATCTAATTACCATAATTTGGAAATGAAGTTGTGCGAGAGATTTTTTAATGTGGGTTATTTGGTGGACGCAACACGAGACTATAAAAGAGAAGATTGAAAACGGTTGGTGGACTGCGTATTTCCTTTTAATTCCAGCCAACACGATTAATTGTCATTATTTTAGTGTTTAATGACCTCTTTTAGCAGAAAGGAAGAAAAGACGACAAGACGGGCGCCGATGGGATGGAGAATAAGAGAACATGCGAGCTAGTAGCAGTAGAACTCGCTCAATGAGATCATTCTCTTTTATTGCTCTTCATTTCTCATTGTCGAAAGCGAGTAGGGAATTTAAAGAAAAATGTCAGGATATTGGTACGGTGCGAAAGAGCAACTTGTAATTACGATTTTCTTCTTTTTTTTATATATTTTTTCTTCTTTCTCTTTCTTTAAAATGTGTCAGAATTGTGTTTAAATTTTTTATGTATGCACAAATTGTGAAGTGATGAAATTTGGAGGAAATCCTGACGATTCGAGGCTTAGTTCCTGTCGGTGTTATGCATCATTTGTTATTATTCGATGGCATCCATTTGGTGCATTTACTATTCAACAGTTGTTTGTCGCTAGGAGTAAAGCGAAGAATTTTATTTTATTCATACTTGAAATAGGTGCATTCTATGCTAAAAGTTTTGGCAAGATATGGTAATGTAAAGTAGTTGAATAAGTGGTTTTCGGTCAGCTTTGATGGTATAGATGAAAGTGGATTAAAATTTCATTCCATTTATTAAGCATTAATTTTTTCTATTATAATTTCTTAATAATAATCTGCAATATTTTAATTTAATTAAAAACCTGTTTTATAAAAGATGTTTTTCTTTTCAATTTTTAAATTAACATTAATTTCAGGTGTTGAATATTCTTTTATTATAATTTTAGTTAGGAAACACAATTTGCATCAAAGTTGACTGCTTTGATTTATTGATAATCGAACAACTGAATAATTTTTCTAATTTTTTCCTGAGTTTAAACTTAAAAAAGAATTCTAAATCGTTGTACTTCATGTAGTTCGAGGACTATAAATCACGTGTGGGGGGGAACCTTTTAAAAACTCAGCTTGACAACATAAAACCACAAAATACAAAGCAAATTGTTACTTGACTTACTTGTGGAGCACATCAATAGGGGGTGTGGTTAGTGGTGAGATTGTATTTCAGCTCTGATTAAATATCGAATTTTTTTTTCTTTTTGAGTGTGTGATGAAATTTAAAGGAAATGTATTTTTCCAATTATTTAATAAAGTGGTGCAGTTTCTCTTTTTTTTTCTTGGAAAGACAGCTTGTAATCTTTGCAATTTTTTTTTCTTAGCTACGAGCGAATGGGGTCAGTTAATTAGCATGGCGAGGTCGTGGTAATGAGGAAGATGTCCCGTGTTTAATGAGTTAATATATTTTGTCTGTCGAAGTTGGCGTTTGCGAGTAGATCTTTTGATCGCTTTCTCGAGGCCTTTGTGAAAAACACCAATTTTTATGGGTTGATAATGAAAGGGTACCTACTGTAATCACGTCATCCATAATGTCAAATAAATTTAAGCTCTGTAATAATTGAATGAGAAGCAAATTATCATTACTTTTTAATTTTTTCTTTTTTTATCATAAACAAAAGTATCTTTACTTTTAATCTTTAATTTAGAAATTTTTTACGATGATTAATATCGTAAAAATTATTTTTTGCGATATTTTTTATTTTTTTTTATAAATAGATAAAGAAATAGTGCAAACCAATTTGAAAATTAGACTTAAAATTTATTTTGTTTCAATTTAAAAAATTAATGTTCATTGTTGACATCTTGATTGCTACTTGAAATATATAATTATAGTTAGTCATAAGCTGTAGTTGACACAAATCAATAACAAACTCTATTTGCTTTAACCCTACAAAATGGCGGAAACTGGTAAATTAAATAGAAAATATTTATGTAAATATGTACTTTTTAGTGAATGGGGTATATTTACATGGAAATTGATAGGAAATTAGATGAGGAAAGATATTATTTCAATAAATTATTTGCTAATTTTATACATTTGATCATAAATTTGGTTGAGTGTATAAGGAAGGAAATAATTATGGAAAGTCAATGGAAGGAATAAATTAACAAATATGAGAAATTTATTTAAATTCGGGGGAAAAGTTAGCAAATTTCAATGGTATTTTTCTAAAGTTAAATGTTGTAATAAAAATAATATTTTATTTTATTTTTGTTGTACAATAATCAGATTGAGGAAACAATTTTATTATATTCAACTCGTTATTATTACTGGAACAGTTAAGGAGAGTTTAATGCGAGTCCGACATGAAAAAAAAGTTGTTTGAACAAACCGAAATAAGGAAACTCACCAACTCCATTTTCTGACTATTTCTGTAAACAAAAAGTATAAAAGAAGTTTGTAATATATCTATTTCATTTCATTCAAGAGTGAACTGAAAATTTTTACGATTTTTTTTATGATAGTTGAGTGTCAATAAAAATTTTCATCAACGGAAGGGTTTTGTAATGCGTGAGTGGAATTTCAGACAAATTCACGATCATAGCACGGTTTAATATGTGAAAAAAAGAAGAAAAAATCAAATTTTTATCTATTTCACCTTGATCCTTTTAAGTTTTTAGCATTTCTTAGGGAACAATAAATCGGTTTACCTTACAACCGTTACTTACCTCGAATAATGGATTATCGATAAAGGTCCGAAATGTTGGGTGCAATGGAATTTAGTGAGAGTGAAAAGTAAAGCAATATTTTTCTAGTGGTAGATACGCTTTGTGACATAGCATTTTATGATGATTACATATTGATTGTCCTCATTGTGAAATCTCCTAACTCGTTTCTCCCCCGCTTTGTATTGTAGGCAATGCCCCGTATGCTTATGTCCCTGACACGTCCCGGTGACACCAGTCCGTGACGAATGCACGAATGATTGGCACAAGTCGACAAGGTCGATAAGGGAACCATGCGACCAATGGCCAACAAACCGACGTCATGCCGTTTGCGCTCATCGTTCTTGGAAAATGGCCTCCTAAATTTCTGCGTTAATGGCTTTTTCTTCACGCTGTGGTAAGTGGACTTTTCTATTTTCTCATAAATTAGTGCGAGTTTGTTAATAAATTTCCAACTTAATGCTGATTTTGCAAACAACTTTTACTTAAGATGAACGTGGAATTTTGGCTTTTGTTGCAAACTATTAAGTTAATTCGTTATGACGTTTTGTCACTGATGGTATAAAAGTTGTTGTTACAATAAAAAGAGGAAGAAAAAGAACGATTTTCTGTCATATGTGCCATAATATTTCAAAGATAACATGTGGGTGCAACTGAATTTCTCAAAATAAAAATAAAAATGAGAGAAAAGACACAGAATGGGGTTTCGACTAAAGTTGTAATTTTTTTCGTTTTCTCTTTTTTTTGTAAATTTATTCTTTCGATGGAAGACTTTTTTTCCTTACATCAAAGTAGATGGAGAATAGAAGCAAAAGAAGTTTAATTTACTTCTTGCAACAGATTTGGCTTGAACCAAATTGGAATACTGAGAAGACGTGATGTAAAAAGGCCCGTTGCCTCTTTGATGTAGTAAATCGTTTTGCTTTGACCTCCATCCCATGTAAAAGAATTGATCTGGGCTCGATTCGTGACACGTCGAACGTTAAGGCGAATGCCACTAGAGAATGTATCAGCAAAGCACTTGCATCCATCACGCGAATTGCACCAACCACTGCGGCCGAGAAAATGTCATTAAACACAGACACAATAAAGAAACTAGACACCAAAACATGAAAAAAAATAAATAAGAAGAAAGGAAGTCAGGTTTTGTTTGTGTATAA
The DNA here is from genome assembly GCA_034687075.1 of Geophilus carpophagus. Classification (NCBI taxonomy): domain Eukaryota; kingdom Metazoa; phylum Arthropoda; class Chilopoda; order Geophilomorpha; family Geophilidae; genus Geophilus; species Geophilus carpophagus. Next base: position 30,500 of record JAQFZN010000078.1, on the reverse strand, counting down.
ATCATTTAAGGTTGTCGAGATTTGTTGTTTTATTAGCAGTTGATGGCATATCATTCATGTCGAACAACAACTGGGGTTTCGATGCAACTTGAGTCTTTTCTTTTCACTGCGGGCGCCATTTTATATATCCACTGATTAATGAACGTGTCCATGTAGAGCAAAGCCTCGCTGCTTTCTCTTTTTATTCTCCATCTTATTCAAGTAGAACCCTCTTTTCTTGGTGGTTTTCTTTTACTCGGGAGCTGTTAATGGTTGTGTCGAGTCATAATCGAGACAATTTGAAACCTCATCACAACGACCCGTTTCTTGTAGCTCAGTTTGTAATGTGGGCAAATAAATCAAGCAAAAGTGGAAATTGTCGCAGCTTGCGACACAAATCTGGTTGCAATGTCTTTTTAGAAATAGCAAAACAAGATGGTGCCACGAGTTTCATGCACTGCATTGCAGTTCAATAAAATAGCAAAGAGCACTTGTGTCATGACGACGCTTGCAATATATATTTTTTTTCTTTTCGTCTTCATCTTTTTCTTTTTAGAAATTTTTCCGCCGTTCGATAATTTGGTCCAGTAAATTCTGCGAAAATGCCCCTTTATTCCGACGGGTTTTAATATGCTTTAAAAAGAATGGAGAAAGCTTTTAACTATCAAAATCAGGGACGTGGATGCACTCTATTAATTTAAAGCGCCATATGCCCACTGGAAATGAGCTTAAAGAGAAGGGAACGGGGTATTAGTGAGAAATATGCAAAGGGCTCTTTCTAGGGCCTCCAACTAGCTGAGAATTTGTAAAATAAAATGATGGGAGCTGCAGGGGTTCTTTTTTTTGAATAATTTGATCGTAAATGTCGGCAGTGAGTCATTATTTGGTTTTGTGGGCAAAATATGGGTTAAGTGGGCGCAAGTGAGGTGTATTAAGAAAGGGGCATTTAATGTTTAATAATATTTTTTTTTATTATGATTATCGATGGGGGAAATGTAGAAGTCGTAATTTGACCTGGTAGTATTTTTTTTTAATTTTATTTTAGTGCGCGCATAAATTTAAAGGGATAAATGCTATGAAAAGCCATTAAGTTGAAATTATTGCCGTAATGGAAAGTTTGCAACTTGTATTTAATTATTTTGAAAGATATTTTATTTATTTAATAGTACTTTGCGAGAAATTTACGTTTTGCTGATTTTATAATTTTTTTTTATTCACGTTTTTATGGAGGAAGTTTTTGGGTTTTATTTGAATAATTTTTTTGAACATTTCAAAATTATGAAAATGTTATTTTTCTATTTTTGTTTTTTATTTTTAATAAAAAGCAATTTAAAATGAGGCGGATTTTAATTTGGTGTGGTGAAAAGGGTTGAAGCCAAGTCATGGTTTTAGCAAATCTAATCAGATTATCAGTGGACAGAGTTGCTAAAATGTTGCACAAAGCGTGCACTTGCATCGGACGATAGAGCTGTTGGAATCACGATTTCGACCAAGAATTCTAATTTAACGGGTACAAAAAGAGGGAACATTCGAGAAGAATCTTTCTTTTTATTTTTTTCTTCTTTCTTTCTTTCTTTCTTTCTTTTCTTTTTGCCCGCCTCCTCTTTTCGATGTGCTGATAAGTTCCACGACTTGATAGTGTAAGCACACAAAAGTGGGTAATAGGAGTAATCAAAAGAAGGAAAAACTAAGACGAAGAAGAAGAGTGAAGATTAAGACTTTACCAGAGTTTATTGAAACCCAAAGAAGAAGAAAAAAATCTTTTGGTTTAAAGATCAAAGACGAAATGTGTAAAGTTTGGAATTGGGTGAGGAAGTTTGGCAAATACTAAAGTTGAAAAAGGTTTTGAATTAATGGCACATATATGTTGGGTAATTGAATTGTACTGGGTTATGAAGGACAATGGGTAATAAAAGTTGTATTGCTATCAAAAGTGGTTTAGCAATGGGTGGGAAGAAAGGGTCACTGTATGTTTAAATTGATGTCAAAGATCTTCAAGTTAAAAATAAATAAATGCTTCACTACTGTAGATTTTTATTCACTTTTTTCTTTTGGGTTGTGGTTGTGGGTATTTATTGAATGATGTAGAATGAAAAAAATGTAAAATAAAAATTTGAAAGAGAAAAAAATTGAAGGATGCTTGCACGTAGAAAGCATGACATAAAACACGACTTCATTAATTGGAAAAAGAGGATTTTTTTTCTTTGATTTCTCTCTGATCTTAAATCTTCTTAAATGGTAAGAAAATTAAATTCAAGGAAGTTCTTGAGTCTTGGTGCAAATTGAAAATGAGCAATGTCTCTTTCTCTCTCTTTCTTTTGGTCGTAAAGATGATTAAGGAAGCACTAGAATTAGTTCAATTTAATTGTGTCACAGATTTCAAATAAGTTTTTTTTTTTTAATTTTTTATTTGCTGAGAAAGCTAAAAAAAGATTTTCTACAATTTTGGCTTCTTTTTCTTTAGAAATGTTTCTTTTAAACTGAAAAAATAATGAAACATTATTCAGTTAGTGTCATGAAAGTGTTTGGGTTTGGAGGAAAAATATTGAAAAGAAGTGAAATTGAATTTTTTCTTTTCTTTTTTCTTTTTTTTTATTTTAGATTTAGAAAATTAAAATTTCATGTTCTCAAACCTAAAAAAAATTAAAAAACAAAATAAAATAAAAATAAGAATCCTTTTTTAAATTTACTTTTTAAGTTCGTTTTGACAGAAATGGAATTGGAAACGACATTTATTCTCATCAACATTTAATGAAATTTATTCTTTCTCAAAAATTGTGTTAAAGTCATGCAGTGATTAAATTTGGCCAAGCTCCATTTTGAAAATATTAAATAATAAATCAAGGATATGTGAATTTTTTTAATTATTATTCGTAATTATTTACTTATTTGGTGAATTAATTTTATAATTCTATTATTCTCTCGCACGATTGACGAATGTGCACAGTTTCTATGTTCAATTAGCAAGAAACCGTTACCAACAACAAGTCGAAATTTAATTACAGAATATGATGGATTAAGAACAACATGACATCACTTTATTGATTCTGATTTCTGTTAATTTCACATAATGACATAATGATATATCTAATACAATAGAAGATTTTCTCCGGTCCAATGTCTAATTTACATTCAACATTCAATTGATTTCAGCCAATTCTGATTGGTGCTGTGCAAATCTGTTGCTTTTATTGCTTTTTTGATAACTGACTGCAATTGCAGGTTATAGAATTCGTGTTTAGAAGCTTTTGCACGACATTATTTGCAGGATTCGACTTTTTTCATGCAATGTCATAAGCAATTTAATTTTCAATGTTTTTTTTATTTATTTTTATTACTGTTGAGTTGATTTAAACTGATTTTCCTAATCTTGATTAATTCGTTATTAATAATTTAGCTCTAATCTTTAATTAGAATTTTATTTTAAACTGTCGCTTAAAGGGCGAACCAAATGAATTACATTTTAAAGACGAGTTGATCAGTAGTGGAGCGCCATAAATAAAACTTTTTTTTAAAATGGCCGACCTGATCAAATTTAATTTTTGCGTGGGTAGAAACTGTCTTTTGAAGTGATTAGATGATGGGTACTTTGAGAAGAAACAAACAACCGTTTTGACTTGAAAACAAAAACAAAATTATTTAACAGGAAAATTACATTTCTTATGAAAACAATTGCATCATTTTTCTTATCAAAACAATCCACAATAATTTTAATTGCGTTTTTTGTTTCGGTGGGAAATCAGTTGAGCCGAAAAATGTTTACACCTCGTGAAGTAACGAAGAATTAAAATTTACATTTATTTATATTATATTATTATTATCAAAGGTAAACATCTCTTTAACTCTACCAAATTTTCATTTCTATTTAGGGATGATGTTAATAGCAGGGTAGAGAACCCCTCTTACCAAGTGAAATCTTGGAAACCAGTTCAGATGGGGTCAGCAACCCTTTGGGTTCACCTTGCTTCACTGATGATGGGCAGCATGGATTATTATATGAAAAAAAATAGAAAATGCACTCAAACACATAATACGATATGAAAAATATTTTAAAAGTATAAAATTGGCTTGTTTTTGAGAGATGAAAACGCACCTTACAATTTTAAACCTACTTGATTATAGCTGTTTAGTTTTTGATAGTGGAATTGATGTTATCTGGCTGAAAAACTCATGCAAAACATCAACTTGTCAGGAGAAGATTACTTTTCACTTTATACACAGCGGGGAGATGCAAACGAGAAGATTGTCATATTTTTTCCCACTTTTTCTCTCTCTTTCTGACTCAGCCAAATGCATATTTTCAACGTTGACTTGTCTGTCAGATTTGTGCACACTTTTCGGGCAGCTGACTAGCTAAGGGCTATGTAAATCTGAAAAGAAAAAACAAACTGCTATTTATCAACAATTTTTTTCTTTCGGGGTAGAAAAGTAAGAGTTGGCGTACAAGTGGGATAGGTAACTCTAGGTTTGCCCCATAAATAACAGCACGTCTTATCGTTGCTTGCTGGTTTTTAGTCGCTTCACATTTATCAGACGGGGCGCATGGATTCCCTCAGAGGAAAAGGAGAAACTGAAACGAGCAACGAAACTGTAATTACGTCAAACTTTAGGTCGCGACTTGGGTCATCATATTCGTGTCTTACATCCAACTTGGTATGTTTATTATACGAAGACTCTCGTAAGTGTTGTCATAACGCAAGATTTATTGCATTTAATTGCTTTAATAATTTTTTTTTAATGTAAACAGGGTGAAATATGTTATTTAAATTTTCTAAATGGTTATGAAATTACCAGGCAAATGATGGTTATTAGGAAAGTTTTAAACGAGTAACTAGATTGAGCATTACAACGATGAATTTACAATTAAACTTAGTGATTCTTAGAATGTAAACAAACTTTCTCTTAGGAAAATGTAAACATGTGAATAGCTTTTGAACAATCTCAACTGCTCTAATCCAAATAATATTTTAAAGAGAATTTATAATTAGATTTAAATTAAAATCAAACATGAATTTATTTTTAAGATGGGTTTTATGAATTTGAATCAATCGAACATTTGATTATTCCTTGTGATAACAGTTGTAAATAGAATCATTGATTAAAGTGAAGTTGGCGTGCGCCGTTAGCATTTTGCCAGGGAATTCGTGGCCCCAGTGTGGATGGATACAGATGAGCTGTCAGGAGCATACGTGCCACAGGCTTGACCTTCTTAATGGTAATGAGGGAAATCTTGTAAGCCTTGCCTAATATGATGACTCCTTCATGCACACACTCTTGGCTCAAACCAAGTTCTAATAAGAGGCGAGATGAATGTGTTTACATGCACTGTGCAAGGGCAAAAGTTACCAGCTCCTTTGTGCCATCGACTCTAATTCTCTTCTCCATTTCCTCCATTCGTGTCTCTAGAGTATAAACTAGTGTTCTTATCCTCAGAATCTCGAAAACTTATTAATATTTGAGCCAGGAAGCTGTCATTGCAAGGATATGCTTGTCACTGGCTTAAACTTGCAATTGGAATTATGGAAATGGACTGTTATTTTTCACAGGTACTACAAACGAATTATGGCCGCCATCTTGTTGACATATGTGAGTGATGAATCTGAGAAACATTTCCTCATGGCCTTTGTACACTTAAAAAAAAGTGTTGCGTCTTTTTTTTAACACATCATTTGGTATTCAAATTTTTATTTCAATTTTTTTTTTCTTTTCCGAGATGGAGGAAAATGTGAGAGGTCGTGCAGAAATCCAAGATGTGCTATTTTCTGCTTATTAAACATTAGATTTCTTTTGGAGGATTCGATAAGTTTTTGACGGTGCATATTAGATGCATGAGTGTGTTCTTCTTCCCTTGGCGTTAATCAAGAGGGAGCATTTTTGTTTTATGTGCGCGTGTGGGTGGGTATTGGTGAGTTTGGTATGGTAGCAGGACGGGGTGGAGTTGAAAAGAACAAATTTCTCTGTTCAAATAAAGAGGGCGGTTAGAGAAGTACGTGCCAGAGCCCACACATTGCGTGCCGCGCCTCTTGTTAAAGTGAAAATTATCGGAATTTTTAAACAACTTGAAATGATTTGTTGATCGAGAAAAAGATTGTACATTTTACATTATTTTCTAATATTCTAGAAAGAATAGAACGATGTGGATTTTTATTTTTATTTTTATTTTTTTACTTCAAGCGTGTGTTTGTATGGAAAAGGATTGAATAAATCTTGTTGAAGAAAGCCAAGTGCTTATCACGAAGTTAAAAACAAGAATTGGGTTGAGATTTCAACATGAATACAATGTGAATACATAAAAAAGAAAGAAAATGTATCTACATCACATTTCTTTATATATATATATTCACTAATTTATTGTATTTTTAAGGTGTAGTGAAACTGAATGCTAAAATGCTGTGTCTCTTTCCTTTTATGTTTTATTGTTGCGTATGAATCATTTTGTTCTTTACTTTTACAGTTGCCAATTCTATTCGTGCCAACTGAGTTGGTGAAGAGGATTCGAAAGTTAAGAACCCCTTGGATTCCATTCTACGTTCAAATTCACTTCCAGTGGTGGCGTCCATGCCCAATTCTGGTTCGACTCCAATTTTTTTCTTTTACTGCAATGAATCATGGGCTTTAAAATCAGCATTCTGATTCAGTCTACAGAGTAAGTAAGTAAAAATTTTGATTTATTATTTTAAGATTTTTGTAAAGAATGGTCCGAGCGTTGCAGACAGGTTTGGGTAAATTATGAAATACCATCTTGTCCGATGCAGTAATCTTTTATGGAAGGAAAGCGTTTAGTTTTTTAATTTATGTGCAGGACGGTGACCTGGTCATCAAGAAAAATAAAAAATGAGTTGCTAAATTCAAGTTAAAAATACAGTTGAAGTTGGTTATGTTTGGCATTAGTCTCGTGTTGGAAGGATTAATTCATTTTTGCCAAACCGGATGTTTTTGATTCGGATTAAGTTTTTAAAAGCTGGTGTTTGAAGAATGGAGGAAGAGGAAAAGGTCAATCTTTTACTCTAACCATGTTTTTATAATTTTTATAAATATTTGTTAGACTCATTGTGTTTGAGGATTAAGGAATGAAGTTGGAATTGAAGTTGAAGTTGAAATATAAGTGCAGATTTCATTTTGAACTCATTTTTGAATCACAGTTCATTACGAAATGTCATTTATTTTGCATTACAATACAATGGTAGATTTAAAGTTCACGACTGCAACAAGTTTTTGATGGTGTGTTGAGTGCAAAATGACAATGTAAATTTTTTTTATTTTAATTTTTTTTTTTTTAGTTTGTACGAGGTCATTATCCTTGACTGACGGAAATGAAGTTGTGGACAGGGATTTAATTGAGTTTATCTTTTTTTATGTGATGGGAAGGAGAATGTCTCATTGGAGAGAGGTAATTTAAACCAGTAGCCAAACGGTTTTTTTTCCTCTTTTTAAAATATTTATTTTGTGATGACTCTTGAAAATGCAGCAGCTAAAATTTCGGCTATGATGGTAATTTCGTCTCTAGTTTATCATTAATCACTTTGCCCAACTGACAGACCTGTCATGTAGACAAACAAAAGCTTGTTAAGGAACTTTTTAAATATAAAAAAAAAAATAAAAAACGAAAGAAAAATATGCCATACTTAAATGCACTGTCAGTTAAGAATTTGATATTAAAAAATTAGCAATCTATTTTTTAACGAACATTAAAAATAGAAGGGAGCGCCGTTGCTAGGCTTGAAGCTCGTCTTTAATAATTTTAGTGGTTTATGAGAAATGAGACAGTAATTACATAGGAAGAGGCCTAATTACAAAAAGTGGAATGTGTTTCGCATAGGCCACCATTAAACATATTTCATGCATTATTGAAGTCGTTTAAAAAGTTGGCTATGGGAAACTTGAAGTGAGTTTTGGGTGCCATGAATCAGAATCAGCTGGTGACACCTCCAGTCTCGGATGCTAGCATTTCTTTCACGCAGCGCCCTATAATCATTGGCCAAGGTGTAATTGTGGCAGCGATTGCTCACACTACATGTCTACTGGGTTGGTTTGATCATCAGCCATGGGAATTAATAGAGCCGATGCAATTAACCCCATCCATAATGACAACGCACGCCCTGCACCCTGTGGCAAGACACTTGCATAATCAAGACCACTATACCACTCCCCCAATCTCCCGTATAACTCTTATATACCGAAGAAAACATCTGTAAATTACTAGTTTTCATGTTATTAAATATTTAAATTTGTTGTTGTTGTTGGTGGTGTTGGTGTTGTTGACCAAATATTGGATAAATTAATTTAATGACTTGTGCAAGTTTTAATAATTAAAATATGTTTATAAAGTGGCAAGTTTATTTTATGGTACAAGTTTTTTTAAGATTTTATAATTTTTTTTTAAATTTTTAACAGGGATGGGTGAGGGAGGAATGGTACATGTGCGTGCCAATTGGAAATTAATCTTGCATCAGCTGGAATTTGAGTGCTGTATGTTGAGTTGGTCGTTCCGATTCTCATTAGTTTTGAACATGACGACGAATTTATGGCGAGCAACCTTTTCGACTTTTGCTGCATGAGAAATTGCCACCTTACCTCCCTTCACTCTCTCTCTCTTCCTCCATCTTTTCCTTCAAAACGTTGGTAGGGATTAGAGTGAGAGAGTGAAAAGGAAGTCATTAAGGAGCCACGTTGATGGCATCCTTGGCAGGAAATTTTATGAATTTCCTTGTAGCTGCATGCGTTGCACACTTTTGCTTTAAATTGCTGACGTAATCTCTGTAGGTTGATATCGTAAAAATTATCCTTTTCCATATCTTTTTTCACTTCTTTTACCTTCATCTCAAGCGATTACTAAGTTCGCGCTGTAGAAATCCAAAATTTACTTAAAGATGGCGCTGCGAAATGAGTAATAAAAATTTTATCGTTCTTAATTGCTATAATTGTTCATACGAAACTGCCATTTTCGTTCGTAAAAACTGTAATTTTGAACAATTTTTTTAAAATATAATAAAAGACTTAATTTTGGATCCATTTTTCATCGTTACAAAGTTTATTCTAATTAGATTGAATTGTTTTTATTTTTTTCTCTTTATTTTTACAAGATTTGAAATGCAGTTTTATTTATTATCTTGTTGTTTTTTGTTTTAAGAGTTGCAATTAGTTTTTTTAATGCAAACTTACAACAGGAAATGCAAAATTGCACTTGTAAAACCATAAAAATAAATCTAAGGTGTGGAGAATTTGGATTAGTTGTATCTCAACTTTAAATTTTAAATGAGTGATGATGCATATAGAAGCAGGCAAATTTTAAGATGCGAGTTTAATTAAAACAATTTTGATTTATATTAAGGAGTGTTTGTAGTAACAAGAAGAGGAAGAACTGAAGGAGGAGGAATATATTTGGTTGTCATAATTTTACTTATTTTCAAGGTAGGAGAAATTATTATATTACGTCATTTTCTACATGACACTGCTTGTTAATCTGGTTTAATTACCGTTCTGATTGTATCGAAACCAGGCACGAAGCTAGAAATTATTCAAATTCACTGCTAATTCCCTTAGTTTCCTCTGTAATGGATGACTAGAGTTGCATGTTCGATTTTAGGTCCAATATTATGCATTTCGTCTGTTTAATGTGCAATCATTATTCATGAGTTTGCCATTGCTCCGTGCCCTCGCTTCGTAATTGAATGGATCACATGAGATAAAGGCCAACGAGTGAACTTGCAACAATTGTTTAATAATTTTTCAAGAACAAAAAAAATATTGAAAATGAAAATTTCGGCTTTGCTTATTTGATCAATTTGACAGTCGATGCTTAGTTTTGCACTATCATCTTCATTCGTAATGCAAGACGACTGACTAATTATTCTTTCCCATTACTCTAGTTTTTATAAACATGTATAAATTTAAAAATATACAAAAAAATTAAATTAAAACTAAAATAAAAGAAATTATTGCATTCGACGTTGTTGTTGTTGTTGTTGTTGTTGTTTCTCTTTTGACACATTTCAACACAAGTCATTTAAAATGATGGTGATATAAATGTCATTTAAAATTAGCAGTTGATAAAAAAATGGTTTTTAAATGGAATATCTTTAATGTTTTCATTATAGTTTTTTTTTAAAACAAAAAAAATTACATCGACGTCGTTGTGTGGAAAAATTAACTCGTCATCATCAGAGCACTTAATTTTCATTTAATAAGACATTGCCCCTTCATTGCAAAAGTCAACTTTGAAAACGTGTAAACAAGCTAATTAAAGAGACTCAACTAATTTTATGTTGACTAAATAAATACTAGTATAAAAGACATAAACTAAGTAAGTGCTATATCCAGAATTTGTCACCATTTTACTTATTTGTTTGGTCAGCTGGCAGCTGCACAATTTCCCTTACTTTTCTTAAATAGCAGGCAAACATTGATTTTTTTTTCTTTTTTTCTTTTTTAACCTTTCCCCAACCCCTCCCCCATACTATAAGGTAGTGGAAGGTTGGGTAGGACTGAGTTGAGAAGCCAGGTAGTTGGTTTGTGTGCTTGGGTGAGCGCAGCCGATCAATAAGGGCTTTGTGAAAACCTTCCTTTCCTATCAAGACCAAATTTAGACCACAAAATACCAATTATTTCCATTGTCTGTGCTGTGTTCGGGTTTAGATTTTATCACGGATCACTTGTCAGTTAGGATGATTTGTAGCCCGTTGCATTTACAAGCCAACAAAATAATTACAATATTGATCACTTTATCACTGAATGTGTTTTTCAATTGGTTTTTTTGTATTTACATGTTAAAATTTATTTCATATAAATTGTATTATAAATGTTTTAATGTCTGCGTGAGTTTAGTTTTATTTATTTTAATTTTTAAATATTTAGTTGATTTTTATTTTATTATTTATTTTTTAAATTCGTTTCGAGTTTATATTTTTATATGGCTCCTACGTGTGCTTTCAAATCTAGATTGACGTTGTCGATGTTAGAACGTCCGTTGGACTTGGACCCATCTGTGGTCGAGTTGTTTTTTCGAATCCAAACATTGGAAAATTGAATTATTGAAGTTGTGAAGCAGAACAAATAAAAATGTTTTGCTGTGTATGCCAAAGAAATGCCGAAGTTTGTTTTATATCTCAGTGCGTGAAAAACGTGATATATAAATCACAAAGAAAAATAAAAATAAAAACTGAAAAAAGATAATAAACTAAAAAAAAAAAATTACATAATTTTTTTAAATTTAATGGGAATTGGTGTTTTTAATTTTTTTTATCTCGTACTAGTATTAAGAAATATTTTTGGAGCCCCGCGTGCGTTCAATTGCGGTCTACTTACACACATCCAAGTTAATTCTTTTTTCTCAAGTGAGAATTTTTTTTTGTCTTTGATAGAGCGAGTATCGTGCAGAGAAGGGCTCATCAATCATGATTCGTATCTAGTGGCTGTAGAAGAGCGAGAGGCAGTTGTGTGGGGGAGACGGGGAGAGCACGAAGATCAGGGATACGTGCAGATTGTGTGGGCAATTGTGGCTAGTCACTCATGTGGAATCCATTCCCACTAGAATGCCAGTAAGTTGCTAAAATCCTTGAAATTACATTTCAATCAATATTTTATTCACTTTTTAAAATAAAAATAAATTTAAGAAAAAATTGTATTACTTTTTCAACAATTTAATTTGTCGTTTGATTAATTAAGTACTTTTTTTCGCCTCCGCATTAAATTGCAATGAGATGAATCTTTTAAATGTCACTTCTTTTTTTTTGATTTTAGGATGAAAAAAGATGCATTTATAAATCCCAGTTTAGATTAATTTGTTTATGAATGGATATTTATAAGTTTCTGCTTTGAAGATTACTTTTTTATTTTAACTTTTTTCTATTTTTCTTTTATTTTATATAAAATTGCAATCCAATCAAGGTGGTAATCAGGGTTTTCCTTTCTCTCTCTCTTTCTTTTTCTCGTCTTCTCTCTTCCTTCCTGCATTTTTTCTTTTTTCTATTTTTTGTCTATTTTATTTTATAAAGGATGTGTTTTTGGTCGGTGAAATTCCTCTTCTATGATTGAGCTCACTGTAGCAACCAGCGGCAATACGGTAAATAAATAAAGAATAAGTAGAAAGATTAGATTGCGCTCACTTTTCGAACATTATCACTTATTTACATAAGATTTTTTTAGTTTTTTATTTTTCTAAATGTAAATATTTTTTCCATTTAAATTATAACCTTTTTTGTTTTATGATTACAGATTGGTATCTTGAAAATTCCAATTTCCACACCAACTCTTTAAGAGGGTGAATATTTCAGTTAAGGGCGAACCAGTCTGTTTTCTTTATCCATTTGTTTACAAGGGCGAGCAGCTAGAGCCAGACTTCATTTGGGCGGTGGATTGCCTTGAGTGGGGGCGCCCAACTTTGGCGCCAAACTTATTAACAAACGAATGCAAATGTTGTGTGTGTCTTACGGGCCTGAATCTTTGTCTCAACCTTGTTAATATAAAGGTGAGCAAAGTTTCAGGTGTGTTGGCTGCACAGAACTCGACATTGATTTGTATTGGTTGATTTTGATGCATGTTAGAGTAAGGTGAGGATTGTAGAGTAGGTTAGGGCGGGTACTGCGTTTCCACCACTTAACGCCTGAAAGCTTGACTCAACCTGTGCGTCGTCAAGGTGAGCAAAGTTTCAGGTGTGTCAGTGGTGCCACCTATGCAGCAGAAAGAAGAAACAACAATTTACGAAGATGATATCGCAGTACGAACGCATAATCGCAGTTATTTGCTTGTGTAAACAATAAATGTCGTTGTGGTATGGTGAATGAGGTGTTCATATACAGGGAATGCTAATTTTTATTATTAGCACACCTGAAACTTTGCTCAAGAATTCAGTTTTGTCATTTAATGTATCAAGTAATAAAAAGAAATGTGATTTATGTTCAATAAAAGTAATTTTCATAGTGTTGAAAGTGTATGATGAAGTGGTGAATAAAATGTTATTTTTGGTGCGGTGAAAGAATTTTAAACACATGTAATAAAATCGAGAATTTGTTGTTTTTGTTTGCTGCTTAGCAGGAATTGCAATTGAACACCCATTAAAGGAAGGAAGAAAGGCTGAGCAGAGCTCAGGTGAGTAAGTAATCAAAGTAGATTGTGTTAAAGATCTTTATACTGAACCCGACTTGAAATTAATGGTGTGGTTGAAAATTAAATAATAGAAGACGTTCATGATAATGCCAGGAGGCAGCACTGAAACATGTAGTTGGAGTGTAATTATTTACTTAATAATATGTTGATAGAGGTAGATGTAAATAGAATTATGATAAGTCTGTAGACCATGAAATGATGCTCAACAATATTTATTTTTCACCAAAGCCACTATCAGGTAATTACAGTTTGGCAAAAATGTGGATGGACACACTAACTTTAGTGGCCTCATAGGATTCCAGGAAAAGGCTTTAGCACACGTGTGACAGAAAACAACTGCTTTTATTAAAGGTTTTGCTTTGTTATCTAATATTTTTCATGAAATTTTTTCAGGCATTTTGAGATAATAAAGTAAATTGAAACAAAATGGCTAAATTTCGTTTGTTTAAAATTTTAAATATATGCATAAATCTTGATCTTTGCATCGATCATTAAAAAAATGGCTTATTTATCACACGTAAGTAAGTACGCTGTTGACAGCGCTTTTGTATATCATTTTATAAATTGTCAATAGATGGCGTTTTGAAGAAAATGGCGACTTACATTCTATCGTTAAAAGCATGCTAGTTCGCGCCGGTGATGTTTTGAATATTTAACTAAGCAGTAAATACACCATTAGAGATTTTAAAAAGGAGATGGAGTCTGTCGATTTTTCAGAAAGAATAAAATGCAGTGACGGAGAAGCAAAAATTAAAGCTGAGTATGGATGAAATCGATTTGTTATTATGAAAAGAATTTGATTTTAATAACAACTTTTGTAGGTTCATAGTTCCTAATCACAAACCTGTTTTAGCAGAAGCTTATGTCTCAGAAAAGGACAAGAGAAAGTGTGATGATGAGTCAGAAAGTGAACCAAAAAAGAAGCGATTACGAGGACAGAATAAACATCGACCAACCGACACACGAATTTCTCGAGACAAAAAATTTTGTCCATCGATTTTGGCTGGATCCGACTGTAAATTCGGAGATAAATGTTGTTATATTCACGATTCTGCTAAATACGTTGAACAAAAACCGCCAGACTTGGGAGACGAATGTTATTTATTTAATACGTATGGAAAATGTCCATTTAGTGTTGCATGCAGGTGAGAATAGAATTATTTGGTTTTGGTAATTAATATAATTTAATTAATTTTTAGGTTTGCTGGTCAGCATTTAACGCCTACATTTACTAATATAATTAATGATGACTTATGGCAGAAATGGAAAGAAAAAAGAAATAGTTTCACGAATGTTTTAACGAAGGATCTTCAATTCAGTCTTCGTAAAAAGGGTTATGATTTTGAATTAGCTAATAACGCTGTGAAAAAAGTTCAGAAAATTATGCAAAGCAGTACAAAGAAAGAAGAGATTAAATGTGAATTGAAAAATGAAGAAATTAAACATTCTGGAGCTGTAACTGATGAAGATGTTATTAAATTACGAACACAAGAAATTAAAAAAGTAAAACAAAAATAATTTGTGTCAATTAGTAAATACATAATGTATTTTTTAGATTAATTTTAGTAACCAATTATATCTGGCACCTCTTACAACTGTGAGTATTTTAATTTCAAAATAACAAAATGTACTAAACATTTAAATAATTTTATTCAGGTCGGAAATCTTCCCTTTCGACGTGTATGTAAAGGATTTGGTGCTGACGTAACATGCAGTGAGATGGCTTTGTCGTTGAATTTGTTACAAGGTCAACAGTCCGAATGGGCGTTAGTTAAAAGACATGAGTCAGAGTCTATTTTTGGAGTTCAAGTAATTTTAATTCCATTTATATCTTTCATTCATACATTAATCTTTTTAAAGTAATTTTTATTTTACTCAACTTTATTTTATTTTATTTTATAGTTAAGTGGAGCTTATGCAGATATAATGTCGCGATGTGCCCAGTTATTAGATGAAACCTGTTCTATTGATTTTATAGATATAAATGTTGGTTGTCCTATTGATTTGGTTTATCGAAAGGTATAATTACCCGTTTGCATTTGAAATGTGTAATTAATTGAAATGGAATTTCAATTTTAATTTGCAGGGAGCTGGTTGTGCCTTGATGGATAGAACTCGAAAATTTGAAGAGATTGTGCGGAGTATGAAAAGTTTTCTCCGTATACCTTTAACTGTCAAAATCCGAACAGGTGTTCGCGAGAACAAAAACTCAGCGCATACACTTATTCCTAAGTTAAAAGAATGGGATATTAACTTAGTATCCGTAAGTTGATCTTATCATTATCAATGATGCCAATAAGGAAATAAAATGTAAAAAGGATATGTTTATTTGTTAATGGCGTCATTAGATATGTACTTTGTTAGGTAACTTAAATTGCGGTTTGAAGCACTTTGCTTTAAAATTTCCGTTAAACTTTATTAGAAGGAAACTAATATCCTAAAGCAATAAATTTTATTTTTATTGCTTTCAATTTAAAATTTTTTATTTATTGTTGATTTAAAGCTACTTGCTTGACCGCTTTGAATAGAATCGGTGAGTTTTATATTTTTATAACTGTATTTTTAGATGCATGGTAGATCTCGGGAGCAACGGTATACAAAATCTGCAGATTGGGACTACATTAATGAGTGTGCCAAGTTAGCACATCCAATGCCATTGTTTGGTTAGTAAATTATGATTTAATATTGATTTAAATTGACATATCTTTTTGTTTTGATTTTATTTTAGGTAATGGTGATGTTTTGTCGTTTGAGGAGTACAATTATCGTTTGAAAGATTCAGCAGTTGATGGGATTATGCTTGCTAGGTAAGACACTAATAAGTTGGATTTGTTGTATTAATGTTTGATTTTGTGTGAAAAGTATTTAAATTGGAAATAATGATTAATTGTAGAATATTTGTCTTTATAGAGGTGACCTTGTTAAGCCATGGCTATTTACAGAGATTAAAGAACAACGACACTGGGATATTTCTTCCAAAGAGCGACTTGAAATTCTGCAGAATTACGTTAACTTTGGTTTAGAACATTGGGGTGCTGACACAGAAGGTGTAGAAAAAACAAGACGATTTCTTTTAGAATGGCTTTCTTTTCTTCACAGGTAATGGATTTTATTTTTGTTAGTACGGGTAGTCTTCGGTTTACAACGGTCCCATTTATGTCGATTCACAATAACGCCACTTGTCTGTGAACTGAAATTCCCCAGTCTGACTGGGATTCTCGGTCTAACTGGAGGAGTAGTACCACATCCAGTTGACTGGTTGGTACATTAGTGGTAACATTTAGCGAGCTGCTAGGACAAACATACTTATAAATTGGTTAAGTTAAAATACCATGTTTGATAAAAAGTGCAGAAAAGTTACTGAACATGATTCTAAAAAGACAGATCTATCACCCTTGAAAATATATAACGTTATATTTTCATGTGCCTATTTTTTGACAATGTGGAACCTAACTCTATCTCTCATTATAAATGGGTTTATTTTACACCGATTCGGTATACGCTGGTTCTTTCAGGAAAGGAACTGCGGCCTATAAACCAAGGACTACCTGTAGTCATCTAAAGTAGCATGTAGGTTGATTTTAAACAAATATTTGGCTCAAATATTACCGCTAAATGTTATTCCTGTAGTAGATGAGTAATTTGAACGTGCATCTCAGCCTAAAAGATGCACAAATAGAGCATGAACACTCTCTAGCTTACATCAACAATCTGGACAGGATGCTTAAGGCCAGTGATGGGCAAACTACTGTCCACAGGCAAGATGTGCGCTGCAGAAATGTTTTTGTTGTGAGAATTTATATAGGAATTGGAACAGGGTGACAGATAAACATTTAACTTCACTTCTCGGAATCAGTATATCCCAGTTGGAACCAGATTATGAGGAACTTTCAAAATGCAGTCAGTTTCATTCATCACATTAATATTAAAGAATTTCTAAAACATACTATTTTTTTGAGTCTTTATTGCGTTTTATAATGAATTATAATGGCCCGCCAAAATTTTTTCTTTAAAGTTTGCCCATCACTGCTTTAGGCTGATATTCTGGAAGAGAATTTATTTTAGAAACACATTTTTAATTGCGATATTTTTAGATTATGGATGAAATACTACAAATTAATGTATTATAAAACAAAGATAATATTTTGATTTTCAATTAAAACAGGGTTTTAAGAACTTAAAGCATGTATGAATATATTATACTTATAATTGTTTATTTATTTTTTATTAGGTATATACCTGTTGGTGTTTTGGAAAGACTACCACAACGGATAAATGAGAGACCACCGTTTTACACAGGTCGTGATGATCTAGAAACATTGATGGCAAGTTCAAACTGTGCTGATTGGATTAAAATTAGGTTTGTTCTCTTTTATTTTTTGAAATATTTTAGACTTATATTTGTTTATTTAATTTGCAGTGAATTACTTTTGGGCCCAGTTCCGACAAATTTTATTTTCTTGCCAAAACATAAAGCAAATTCTTATAAATAATAAACTGTAATACATTTTTAGAAAATAAATAGTCAAAGATAAGAAGAATATCAAGTTTTTACTCTTTTATGTTAGACTAGATTGCACAAAATGAAAAACAACAACGACGATTCACAGCCCGTTAATTAAAATGATTGTAAAAAGATCTATTTATTTATTTTAAAATCCGTCCTCAATTTCTGGTGGTCTCATACACGAACAACCATATGGAATTTTCTTCATCTCAAAAAAGTGCCAACAATCGTTCATTTCATTTGATGATGTGGCTTTCCAAATGTAAATAGTCGAATATTGTTGAACACAACGAAAAGACATTTCAGTACAAAGCTAAAAGAGAATAAATTATTTGTAACTAATACATTTATCTATTCAATTTAAATTTATACCTCCGTGTTTGAGCCTTTCCCGTCATCGTTGCCCTCATTGCCTTCACATAAGACTTCGGTGTATATATTTGGACGGAAAAAATGAACGCCATCTTGTATCGCTACATATGCTCGTTTTTCTCGACACAAAGGAGTGTACGCATCTCCCATTGATCGTTTACCAGATAAAGGAGATTCCTAAAAAGATTAAATATTGATTATTTACTTATTTCTAATGATACATTTTATTTTATTTTATTTGTATTCCTACCCAATCGGTATCGGATCTTTTTAAAGCATATTTTGCTTTTATGATTGGTAATAAGAGCACAAAGACGGCAACCAAGATTCGACCTGAACTCACTAATGCCTGTTGAAAAAAAGAATAAACTTTTATAAAATGATTTATTTCCTTTTATTACATCCTAAATACACAGATAAATTTTTTTATTTTGCCGCAAGATAAAAATGTTTGTAAGAAAACGATGTTGCCATTAGAAGATTAAATTGCTCTGGATTGGTATCTATTTTAGGAATATGAAAAGAAAAGCAAAGGCCAGTTGCCTTATACAAACAATAGATTCTTCAGTAAGTTAAATAAAACATGAAAACAGTTCTTCAACGAGGTATTTCTGTCTTTATGTAGCAAATTTAGTTGAGGTTATAAACCTGTCTACATAATTTACGATTTCAATGTACTAAAAAGTATTTTAATATTGTTGAAATTTGATTTTTTCAACCGTGTTTAGTTCTTTAACACGCTAAAAAATTTAAATTACATGTTGTCAAATTGCAGTTTTAATTCAATTTATGAGTGTCGATAGTTTATCAACAACTTTTAACGAGGGTTCACATTAATTATTCCCACCTAACTTGAAGTGAGATAATTTATGCAAATAAATAACGTATGGGACCGGTCTAAAATTTAAATAAATCACTTTTTGTCTGCACTTTCTACTATTTTTCATTTACTAAATTATCACATTTATTTTTTCTAAATTGACAGACATAAAAGTTCAATGAGCTATTGAATGAAAGTTGCATCGGTGAAACTATAAAATAAGTAAAGTGACGAGAACAGCAGTTCACCTCAAAGGTCAACATGGCAGGTGAATTCCCAGAGGGGCAATGTCAGATTAAACACATTAAGTTGCAGTTCACGTTTCTTATTTCTTAGTCGAACAGCTACTATAGGGATCGTCATGAGGATCCCAAACTATCATGCGAGAAAAAGAGTGAAAGAAATTGAACTTCAAGGTTTATTTCTTTTACCAGACACTGATTACAATTTTTTAAATATGAATTGCAAATATCAATTATCATATGAAATAATCAGAAAGGATTTTATTTCTTTTCTTCAAGTGCTTCGAATTGATTTTCAACTCAATTTGTAACTGTAAGTTTAAGAAAATTGATTTTTAAGAAAGTTGCGAAGCAGTAAAATCAATTTGAATATAAACTCTTCCGATTTAAGCGTGATAAACGTGATTAGAGAAGAGTGATCTCTTTCCCAATCGTTTTTGACATCCGCTTAGCGATGCTCCACTACACAATAAGATAATCATTACCGGCACAAGGGACCTTGAAAGACGGGTGCACGTCACTCAAGGATATGGAGTCGTGCAGTCGTCAACACTTCCTTATGTATGACGGTGTCCACTACACCATAGGATTGTGCAGCAACAAAATGAGACAACATTCTTCCTAATCTACGCCAGTGTAACAGTAATCACTTTTTCATAACACACAAACTGTATCTACTCGCATCAAAATCATCTTTGAACAGTATGAAGTCATTTAATAGGTAAGTTAGTATGATTTTAACTCACAATTGCCGCTTTAAGCCAGTTTTAACTTGTTTACATCCATCTTTAAGTCTTTATCCTGAAAATTAAGCGTTTTTTTTCAATTGTCACACTCTCATTTGGCTCTGTTTCAAGAATGACGTTAATAATTTGTTAAATTTGTAATTTTGAAGAATTTTATAAGAAATATGTAGTAAACAAGAAAATAACAGAAATTTCTTTGAAGTAAACAAAGGAAAATTTTACGACCAGTTAAAAATGTGACGTCAAAGTCACGGTCCGAAACCACTTCGGATCGGATCTTGAGACAAATACTGTCATACACTGTCACAGTCATTAAAATAAATGATCAATTGGAAATAAGTGTGAAAATAACTTACCTTCATCATTAATTACTTGTTTTTCACCTGTATCGGATGATTGAAAATCTTTTGGTTTTACTTAATTATACAGCAGAGGCAATGCCGATGCAGACGAGGCAGTGCATGCAACAGTGGGCTACCTGTCCCGTTAGCTTGTCTTTATATGGCTAGTCAATGTTTACCCATCCACCCACACGCTTAATATTGGATTGGAAAAGCCAATGCTTTTCCAATCTTTGATGGGTCGACCCAGCAAATGTTATGACATAGAAAAGACCTAACTACGAAACCGTATCCGCCCCCTTAACGTATTGGTCGACCCCGCCTTCGGGGGGCTTAGAGAATCAACAGGTGAAAAATCCGTGCAGTGAAACCAACCAACAAGCACCCCGCTGCCTGAAAACAAATGAGAAAAGTTTTTGTTTGCATTTCACTTAACTCATTTTACTGATTTAATTCAGAAATTTTTAAATAAAATTACAAGTTGTTTGTTAATAGCTTGATGGTAATATACAACTCATAAAAAATC
Organism: Geophilus carpophagus; assembly: GCA_034687075.1. Classification (NCBI taxonomy): domain Eukaryota; kingdom Metazoa; phylum Arthropoda; class Chilopoda; order Geophilomorpha; family Geophilidae; genus Geophilus; species Geophilus carpophagus. The sequence continues at coordinate 9,863 of JAQFZN010000078.1, read as the reverse complement.
TTCTTTTCTAATCAAACAAAATCGCTTCTTTTTCTCTGAATACTTGATTACTCGTAAGCACAAATTAACATTTCTCAGAATGTAATAAAAATAAGTTCGGGTATTGCACATTAACACATTTTATTAGATTAATTATCCGGAAATGAACTCTGTGGGATGTTGTAATATTGGCATATAACATATATATATTGCTATATCAAGTGGTTTTAGGCAAGACTCTCGAAGTTTTATTAATTTTACATTTAAGCATATGGAAACTGAAACTAAATTTGAAAAGTCTGGTTTGATAAAACTGTTTTAATTGATAGTTTTAATTGGTTGAAATAAACTTTTATCTTTATTGTACTGTAGGAAGTAAAAAGAAACTTGATGTTTTACGAGTGTTTTAACTTTTTTTATTTTCTGTTTACATAAAAGCTTTATTTCATGTTTACTGTAATTAATTTTACACCTAATTATCTATATTGACTTTTTAAATATCCGTTTATTTACTCTTTGATTTTACAGTATTTTACTTTTTTATTTCAAATTTTTAATACTTAATATTCAATTAAATAAATCAATTAGTTAATATTTGTTGATTTATTTCATTGAATGAGATTGATATTTACTATAACAATTTGTAAAATTAGTATTTTTAATTACATAATTGGAAATAACACAATGAAAAAAAATTGTTTACATTTAATTCGGATGTTTGTCTAATTAATCGTTTTGATATTTGATACTTGAGATAATTGCTGATCTTTTCGACTCATTTCGTCAAAGCTACAAACAAGTGAGCTGTGTGAAGATCTGTAATGAGCATTTGATGAATGCTTTAATCATCGACTGGTTGTATTTTTGGTTCATCGGTTTTTAAGCTACTTAGTTTATTATGCCTCGAAGTGACGTAATAAGTAATCATCGTTTTGGCACGACTTCTGCTAAAATCAAACAGTGAGTTGTTTATGTTTTCTAAAAGCCTCGTGTAGGGTCTCAGTTTTTGATTAATTTACGTTTGTCTGCAGGCTGTAATTACAAGCAATTTTGAGTGAATCTTTTTAGCGAAATTTGAAGAAAAATTTCACAGTTTAGACAATTTAAAAAAAAAAATGTATAAAACTGGTTGATAATGTTGCGGGTTTATTTATTATCTATAATTATAATTATAGATAAAATATTATTTACTTTTAAATTTCACAATTTATCAGATGTTTGAAATCCGTAATAATAATTTACCGAATCATTAATTTGTAAATGAACAAATGGCTACTGATTTTCAACAAGTTTTTAAGTTCGATAACAATTTCCTAATGTGCATTTGAAAACATTTTATCAGTCAACTACTTCAAATACACCTTGGAAGCAATATCAATATCGTTACTACATGTGTTTGTTTTATTTCATCTAAAACTCATTGGGGTAACAAGCTATTTTTTCATCCTCTAATTAGAACTCTCAGAGTCTAGTGTCGTATTTAGCTGGTTTGTGACATCACAGCAATCCACCAAATATTCTCCAATGCTTAAAATAGTTCGAGGGCAATTACCCCGTTGCCCCAGTGGAGTCGGTGCTTTTTAGTTGTTAAATTTATTTTAAATAAAGTTTTAATTGAAGTTTAGATTTTGATTCTTTTTACAAAAAGTAATGGTTTCATGGAAATGATTTAATTTTAGAAAGTGAAATAAAAGAGTTTGATTGTTTTTAAATATAAACAAAATGAAAATCAGAAAAAAATGTAATCCTAAATTAACAAGTAAGTTGTATTTAATTAAAAAGTTCTTAAGTTTGATAAGAAGTAAGCTTTTGTGTATGGTGATTGATAATGTAAATAGAAGTGCTAGTGTAATGACAAGAGGGTTGTTTACTCGAGGCACTATTCAATATGTTGATAATAAAAATTTTAATTAAAACTGTAGAATAATAAGTAATGGAACAGATGTGAGGGAAAACCCATTCAAGATTTCTGCTCTAACTATGTTTTTATATCAATTTTTATTTTCCTGAAAGATACTCAAGATACTTGATCATCTTACTCATCCACCTTTCCTTAAAAAGATAGCTTTCGATAGGTAAAAATTTATCGAATTGCATGACACAGAATGACTACGTGTGATCTGTAATGACCTCAAACTTATCTCAAAATTATTAATTTTTACTCTAAATAGATAAAAAGTTCTAGTCACTTATATAAGACCATGAAATAATTGTAACAAAACACTAGTGCGTTACATTTAAGCCTAAAACGGATATTTTATTTTATCTACTCCAAAAAGTTCATCTAGACTACTTTTATTTAGCCAGGTTAGTGTTAACTACTTTAGTCGATGCATGTATTGACAATTTAAACTTAAAGTATCGTTCTAAATATATTTTAAATCCAAGTTTACTTTCTCTACCGTTGCACAATGGTAATTTGTTCATTTAAATACAATAGTAAATTCTAATTTTTCTTTTATCTTTATTATAAGGAAAACCATTGAATGTTCAAGCGTTTATTCCGAGTCACCAGGAACATGTAAATAATGATTTATAAATGGGAAAAAGTCAAAGCACAATTTATTCATTTATCTTTGATCTACATTTTGGTCTAGACCGCAAAATGAGCGCCACCAGCCTTTTGCTGCCAGCGCCACAATATTCGACGTTTCCTCGTGCTGCCGCCAGAGGAAGTTGGGCACATATTTTTGCTGCGAAGATGGCGGAGACCGGTGCATCCTCGACGGAGCGTAGTTGGTCCAACAACAAAGATGATTACGAATTAAAAGAAGTTATCGGTAAGTTGAATTCAATAAATTTTCGATTAATGCATCACGAACAGCACAAAATAATGTGAATATTGTCAATGACTGCCATGCTACTTGAGCGGAAACAAACCATGCCGTGTTTTGGATCAGCCGAGTCATCAGCAGCGAGTCGTGCTAAACTCACAAATCACACATTCATTAAATTACTTAGCTTTGATTCATTGATTAAAATCGTTCAATCTTAAATGATATGATTTGACTACTTAAATTAGATCAAAAATTAAATTTATTTCTGTGCTTGATGGTAGAAAAAATATTTTTTTATTTTCTGTGTTTACTTCATTTCCGATGGTTTTTGATTCCTAGAAAAAAAACTATATTTTTTTGGTGATGTGTCATTTGCTTTTTTATATACTATTACCACCTGTTTCTTATTACATAGAACTTTAATCTGTTTGGTTTAACTTTGGGAGTGAATTATATTCAAGTTAAAACGCTTAAATGACCTCGAAATTAATTGATAAATTAATAAATTTTAAAATTTTAAATTATGAACGACCATTTTTGTTGTTGTTGTTTATCAAATGAGAAATAAAACGGAAAAAAAACTTGATTTGAATATAAAATAGACGTGCTGACATTGATAACTAATTAAAAATATTATTCACTTGTATTATTATTATTTTTTTTTAAATTTGGGAAAAATTTCACAGTAATTGGGGTTAGTTGATATAAAAAATGAGGCTGGTAGCAGTGTGAGCCAGGTGAAATAATTTGGCAATTTGCCCTTAAAAAATTGACAGGAATAGCTCATACTATACTGAGGTTGATAAATGAATGTAAAGGAGTTTAAGTTTACATTACTGCATCACTTTATAGATTAGATAGATAATGTACAGATATATTCTTATACTTAAATACTCGAGTTGTAAAATTTAAATATTTTTGGCGGTTTTAAATTTCAAATGAATTATGGGATATGTAATGTAAATTATACACGATTTTTTAATTTTTTTTGTTATTTAAATAATTTGATGGAATAAAGATATTTTAAAGTGAATTACAGGTGGTTTTTAAAGGTTGATGTGTGTAAATTTGCGTAGATAACAAGTTTTGATGTTTATTTAGAAATTTTAATCTTAAATGATAATTGCTAAATGTTTTAAAACATTGAGTACAAAAATAACTTTTTTTTGTTGTTGTTATGAAACTCAGTTGGAGCTAAAGATATAATTGTTTTTCATGTTGAAATGCAATATTTTTTTTTTTATATTTATAATTAACATTTCTTATCACTTTTTTTCTCATTTGATAAGCATAAATATGACTGAACAAAATAAAATTGAATTTTTAAATTTTTAAATTTTTTAACTGCCATATTGGAGTTGTTTACTATGATTTATCTCATCAAATTACATCCTAAGGGTGATGCGGGTTTTTTGTTATTAAAATTTTCTTCACGTTTTACATAGTAATGTGTATGACAACCGAAATTGACAAGCTAAGATTTCATTTTGATTTCTTCATGACAGTTAAAAATTTAAAAAAGAAAAAAAATTAATGGAAAAATTAAATACAAATCACTTGTTGCTTTTTCCATTATTTTATTACTTTCTGTACGAATTGATTTAAATAGAAAAAAATAGGTCAAAGTGATAGAACAATAATTTGATAATTCGTTTTTAAATTTGTCACAGGTGTTGGTGCCACTGCTGTCGTTCATGCCGCCATCTGTAAACCTCGTCAAGAGAAATGTGCCATCAAACGAATCAATTTGGAGAAATGGAATACAAGTATGGAAGAATTATTGGTAAGGAAAATGCGAAAAATAAAAGCTGTTTATGTTTAATTAAAAAATAACAATAATAAAAATTATTTTTATTATTATTATTTTTTTGTTATGATGATTTGACGATAGAGGTTGCTGCGAATTTTTTTAAATATTTTTTTAACTGTTGTCAACAACATAAATTTAATTTCAAGTCGACATTTTTTCCAACTTTGGTTTTTTGCCAAGTACGCAAAAGGATACTTTGTAATTTTAATAAATAGAGCGTTATTGATTTTTTTTTATTTTTAATATGAAGTTGTAAAATTTAATGGAGTTTGTTAGCAATAAAAGCGAGCTCTTTGATATGCTGATTTGTTGTTGCTTGAAACTATTATTCTCTTTGTTTCAGTGTGTATATAATTTAATCTGAATGGATTTGATCTGATATTTGATTTTTGTACTGAACACATTTATTGGCTTTCAGAAGGAAATTCAGGCGATGAGTTCTTGTCACCACGAAAATGTGGTGTCTTACTACACATCATTTGTGGTCAAAGAGGAGCTTTGGTTAGTGATAAAATTATTAGCTGGAGGTAAGAATGTAAATATGGATTTACATTTGAAAGAATATTTAAGTAACCATCGATTTTTCTCTTTATCAGGCTCTTTATTGGACGTTATCAAACACAAAATGAAGATGCAAGATTGTCGACATGGTGTGTTTGATGAGATCACTATTGGCACTGTTTTGAAAGAAGTGCTTAAAGGTCTCGAGTATTTTCATAATAATGGTCAAATACATAGGTAAGAAAAATAATTTTTTGTTATTTTTGAATGACTAAATATTAATTATTATTCTAAAGGGATATCAAAGCAGGAAACATTCTTTTAGGTGAGGATGGGACTGTGCAAATTGCCGATTTCGGTGTTAGTTCGTGGCTAGCAACTGGAGGAGATTTATCTAGACAAAAATCACGTCACACTTTCGTCGGTACACCTTGTTGGATGGCCCCTGAAGTCATGGAACAAGTAATGATTAATTTATTAATTTAGTAATCTTAATTTTAATCGGTTATTTATGTAATATTTTTGTCTGAAATAGGTGACTGGTTATGATTTCAAGGCAGACATATGGAGCTTTGGAATACTTGCAATTGAATTGGCTTCTGGAACCGCTCCTTATCACAAATACCCTCCAATGAAAGTAAGAACGAAAAGAATAGATGAGTTATTCATTTAATTAGATGCAGTGACTCAGTAAAAATGTAGTTTTAATTTTTTAATTTTTTTTTATTTTGAAGGAATTTGTGTGGGTAGCAAAAAATGGATTTGTTTTTTACTTTTTAGGTTTTAATGCTGACGTTACAAAATGATCCGCCCACGTTAGATTCTGGTGCTGAGGAAAAGGATCAATATAAACTATATGGAAAGACTTTTAGAAAAATGATATCTGAATGCTTACAAAAGGATCCTAGTAAAAGGTTTGTTTATATCTGATCTCATTTGGAATTTTAATTGAATTTTTTATGTTGCTTTTTATTTTTAGACCGACTGCAACTGAATTATTAAGACATAGTTTTTTCAAAAAAGCCAAGGATAAAGCATTTCTGTATAAAACATTAGTTTTAAATGGACCTAGTTTAGAAACAAGAGTGCAAAAAGTAAATTAATTGTTATTCTGATTTATTTTTAGTGTAAATTTTTATTGTTTTGTATAAATGAATGAAAAAAATGTAATGATTTTATTATTATTTTAAGGTTAAAACACAAAAACGTCAACCAGGAACGAGTGGTCGTTTGCATCGAACTGAAACAGGAGATTGGATATGGTCGTCAGACGATGAAAGTGATGACGTAATATATTTTATTTATTACTTGTTTATATATTTCTAATTAATTTTTTTCTATTTAAAGGGCGATTTTGTTCAGCCAAGGGCACCAGACACTGCATCATTGGTTGCTAAATCAAATTCTGTAAGTTATAATTAATTTAGAGGTTTTTTTATGCTTATTTTTTATTTTTTTTTGTATTTATTTATTTATTTATTTATTTAAATCCTGTTTTATCTTGTTGCAAATTTTATTAATTTTTATATAATTATTTTGAATTACAATTTATTTATTTATATTTTAAAAATGCCGGCGGATGTAAACTTTATTTTTTTAAGTTTTGAATCCGATTATTTTTTATTTAAAATGTAACCAACATGGCAGACGTCGCAAGGCAGTTCAACGCCACAATCCTCTGGCCAGGCCTCTCCATTGATGCCTCAAAAACAATCGACGCAGACTGCCGCTGGTAACCCCTCACCTGTTAGCCATCATCATCCCGTCCAAGCCCAAGTCCCACCTCAGTTCACCCACTCACAGGTAGATCCAGTCTTTCCTACACCTCCATCCGATTCTCCAACATCCTCAATTACTTTCTACCCTGAACAACAAAACCTTGAGGGGTCGCTACCAATTCAACAGGTAACAAATATTAGACGGACTGCCTGTCAGTAGAGTAGACCCGTGTGCCGAGCTGTTGGGAAATGTAGTTTAGGTTTGCAATTCCCTTCCCTTAATTTTTATTTTATAAAAAAAATATAACATAACCGCTGGGTTCCTTGGTTGAGTTTGTAATTATGTTTTGTGTATTGATTTGCTTTTGTGTAGATTTGTTTGCTTGTTTTTTTATGTTATTTGATTTTTGTTTAATTTGTTTTTAAATTGATTTTTATTTTAATATTTTCTTTGTTATTTTTTGTTTGCAGCCGGTTCACTCAGCTACGGCTGCGCCGGTTAAACAAGACGTCGTTTCAATTAATTTAGTTTTAAGAATACGGTGAGTATTTTGGTTTAATAAAGAAATTTTAATTAATTTTAGAAACTTTAAAGAGGACATTTGTATTTCATATGGATTCTGTGAAAAGAATTAATTGTTTTGGAACTTGACGTGTTTTATTAAAGCTAAAAGCAATTGAAATTAATGAAATAATTTCAATTGCTATGGAAAAAATCACTGCAGTTTCTAAAATTTAATAAAACTTTTTATATGCAAAAGCAATTTAATAAATAATAAAAAATATGTTTACAGAAACAGTAGACGAGAATTAAACGATATTAGGTTTGAATTTGCCCCGGGAAAAGGTAATTTATTTTTCATATTACATTTTTCGAGTTTTAAATTATTTTGTCTTCATTTTCTAGATAGTTCAGATGGTGTTGCATCTGAGTTAGTTGGGGCTGGTTTAGTTGACGGAAAGGATGTAATAGTTGTAGCTGCGAATCTTCAGAAACTTATTGATCATCCGACGGTGAATAAAAGCGTCGTTTTTGCTTTGGTATGTAATTTTTATCTAAAATATTAATAAATATGTTAGATTAAATCTTTTTCTTTATTGGGGATGATGCAGCTGCTAGCAACATTAGCAAAATAATAATTTAAATTGAATTTTTACTAACCTTAATATTCTATTGTATTAGATTGCTTGTGAATTTTAAAAATGTTAAAACTTGTTTTTATATTTTTAGAATTCTGGTTACTTACCCCACGAGCTGCCTGATGATAAAACGCTTATTGGTTTTGCTCAGTTGTCAATAGTTGAATGATAAATTGAGTATTGAGTGCAATTGAAACGGTGCAATTATCGCATATTGGATGGCAACTTGGTTCATGCTCTGGTATTTTCCTGACAAACGAGGATTCTTTTTTTATACAGTGCAAATACGTTGAACCCGAGTGCAGTCTTTATTTGTTGTGAAGGTGACACGAATCCATCCGTCAAGTCATTATCATGAGTAACATGCAATTGTAATTTTTTTTTATAGAATAGATTAAAATTACTGAGATGATTTGTTAGCTGGCCTATATTTCTTGTGTATTACTTTAATTTGCTTTTTTTACGCCTCAGGAATAAATTGATACTTAAGATAGAAAATGGGTTAAATTTATATTTAAGTTTAATGTTAACAAATAGGCAAAGTACATCATAAAAATATGGTAAGTGGATTTGAATTATTATTTTGTTGTAATGAATCAACAGAAAAGTTTAATGCTTCACAGCATAAAAGTAAATAAATAAATATTTTACGGGCTTTTTTTCTGTTTTTGTGTTTGATTATCGTACATTTTAACAGCAAAAAAGGTGATTAGTGTACTGGAACTGTTCATGACTAGTGTCACTTTCAAATTAACTCCCAATTGCCTACTTATTGTGTGTTCAATATTAAAAAAAATTAAGTCTGATAGTGCTTATAAGCAATATATTGCTTGTAAAAGAGATTTTCTTGATGTCAAGATTTTTGTGTTATATATTTTAAAATGTCATTCCTTAAGACTTGATAAAGGTAAAATACTTTAATGTCATAATGATAATATGATTACCAATACTATTCACGAATTGTTTTAAAAATTTATAAAACAATTGAAAATTTAAAGCAGTTGAAAAAATTTAAAAAATTTAAAATTTTTAAAGCAGTACTTAACAATAGAAAAATATCTAACTTTAACAAGGCAAAAATACAATTTTTTCTTTTAAATACACATACCTTGCTATACGGCCGCTTTTTATACGGCATTTTGTTACAACAGCCTTTGTTAATTATGGCATTTTTTTGATTTACGGCCCACAATGTTTATTTGGTATGGGTGTACATCACATCTAGTTTAGTCCCGAATTAACGTGCACCTGATTAAACTAATTAAAATAATAAAAACTGGTTGAGATTGAAATTTTCTTGTATTAATTTTATTAGAATTATACTTTTTTGAAGGGTAAAATGTGAAATCCCACTCATCACTGCGTCTCTACATTTCGTATCAGTGTTGTGTAGACACCACCATTCTCTAATCCAGGTATTTTCTACAAAAAATAAACAAATCAAATATTATTTTTAATATTTAAAATGCTTGAAAAATATTATTTAAGTTAGAAGTTCAACAAATTTATCCTTAACTTTAACCAAAACCGCGCGGGAGATGTTTCATGCGCAGTACAAATGGTATAATCAAGCTATTTGAGTGCTTGGGCATCTGTCTCGATTGTGACAATTGTGTACTCGATGTAATTCATGAATTTATCGAGTGCTAATACAACTGCTAAACAATCAAGTTCAGGTGCACAATATCTCACGTCTGCTACTTTTAATATTCTGCTGGCATAGGCAATTGGTTTGGTTTTAATGTGGGAATGTCTCTATTTTTTGTGTTTTCCTCCTGTGCATCGGAAATATATACAAAAGAGACTGCTTTCTCTTCCATTGCACAATGATCAGGAACAGTTTCCCAATTTTAACTGGTTACAGTCGTTCGAGCAGCTGGTTGCAGTTTGTCCAAAATGTCTTCATCATTTTGTACCTGCTGCATTAGTACAGCTCCT